>VRYO01002014.1:7490953-7568824 GCA_009812075.1 Sialia sialis
ATATGGACAAATCCCGTGGTCTTCCCAGCTACCCGGAAGTGCGGCTTATATTCAGGTGCGGTTTATAATCGTGAAACTACTGTATATAAATACCTTTCATCCAAAATGGTCTTATCTAGATCAAGAAGGAATACTTCCACAGTTACTGATTTATCTCACAGACAATGATAAGAAAGACTGTATATTAATTTGTTTCCCTTAACGTGCTTGGTTGATTTAGAATTAATATGCAGTTAATAAATATGACATTGGTTAGTGATGTTGAAGGTCCTGTCTGAATTCATTTAGGTAATGATTTTCCCAAACTATTTAATAGTCTTTGCATAGTAAAATTCCACTACAATATAATTGATGTTAATTCTTCATGTTTCAAAGTAATTTTTTTTCAGTTTGAGCATGCATGTATCGAGCCTGATTTTCAGTCTTATTTTCAATATAGGTAAAATGATTGAAGACTTCTGGGGGCCAGCTAAAAAACTTCTTTCAGATATTAAGTTCCTTGACAGATTGAAGTCATATGACAAGGATAACATTCCTCCTCCTATAATGAAGAAAATTAGAGAGAAGTTTATGAATCATCCAGATTTTCAGCCAGAGGTTGTGAAAAACGTCTCATCTGCCTGTGAAGGCCTTTGCAAGTGGGTGCGAGCCATGGAGGTCTATGACCGTGTGCAGAAAGTGGTGGCCCCAAAGCGCGAGCGCTTGCAGGCGGCTGAAGCCATACTGGACGTTCAGATGCAGAAGCTGCAGGTGAAACAAGCAGAACTCAAGGAGGTTGTTGATCGACTTCAGGCTTTGCAAGATGAGTTTGATGAAATGAATAACCGGAAGATAGAGTTAGAGAATAATATTGAGCGCTGTTCACAGAAGCTTGTGAGAGCTGAGCAGCTGATCAGCGGTCTGGGTGGGGAGAAGGAGAGGTGGACAGAAGCTGCACGGTTATTAGGATTTCGGTACATTGACCTAGTGGGGGATGTGTTGTTGTCATCAGGAACTGTGGCTTATTTGGGAGCCTTTACAGTTGATTATCGCCTAAAATGCCAAAAGCAGTGGCAGGATCTGTGCATTGAAAAGAACATTCCGTGCTCCAGCGATTTTAGCCTAAGTAATACCTTAGGGGATCCAGTCAAAATCCGTGCGTGGCAGATTGCTGGATTGCCAGTGGATTCTTTTTCCATTGACAATGGTGTAATTGTTTCTAATTCAAGAAGATGGGCTTTAATGATAGATCCTCAAAGGCAAGCTAACAAGTGGATAAAAAATATGGAGAAAAGTAACAAGCTGGCAGTTATAAAATTATCTGACACACATTATGTGAGGACATTAGAAACTGCTCTTCAGCTTGGAACACCAGTCTTGCTAGAAAATATTGGCGAAGAATTAGACGCTTTCTTAGAACCTATTTTATTAAAGCAAACATTCAAACAACAAGGAGTAGAATACATGAAATTAGGGGAAAATATAATTGAGTATTCAAGAGACTTCAGGTTTTACATGACAACCCACTTAAGAAACCCTCATTATTATCCTGAAGTGGCTGTGAAAGTTTGTCTCCTCAATTTCATGATTACACCTTTGGGTCTTCAGGACCAGCTTCTTGGAATTGTAGCTGCAAAGGAAAAGCCTGAGCTTGAAGAAAAGAAAAACCAGCTCATTATAGAAAGTGCAGCCAATAAAAAACAACTAAAGGAAATAGAAGATAAAATTCTGGAGGTCCTTTCTCATTCAGAAGGAAACATCTTAGAAGATGAAACAGCAATTAATATTTTGTCTTCATCCAAAGCGTTATCTGAAGAGATCTCTGAAAAGCAAAAAATTGCCTCTGTAACTGAGCAGGAAATTGATTCTACTCGAATGGGGTATAAGCCAGTTGCTGTTCATTCAGCTGTTGTCTTCTTCTGCATCTCTGATCTGGCAAACATTGAGCCTATGTACCAGTATTCATTGATTTGGTTCATTAACTTGTATGTTCAATCTATTGCTAAAAGCAGAAAGAGCGGGCGTCTAAAGGAGAGAATTAAAAATATAACTGACCATTTCACAATAAGCATCTATAATAATGTCTGTCGCTCACTGTTTGAAAAGGACAAGCTGCTCTTCTCCTTCCTTCTAACAGTAGGCATTATGAAGGGAAAGGGCAAGATAGATGATGCAGTTTGGCGTTTCCTACTGACAGGAGGTGTTGCCCTTGATAATCCTCACCCCAATCCAGCTCCAGACTGGCTGTCTAACAAATCATGGGCTGAGATCGTACGTGCATCTTGCCTGACAACCCTGCAGGGACTAATGGAACACGTCAGAGACAATCCTTCCAAGTGGAAGACACTCTATGACTCTGTCAAGCCCCATGAAGAAACCTTCCCAGACTCGTGGGGCTCACTGACGGGGTTGGATCGCATGGTTATTCTTAGGTGTGTGCGACCTGACAAAATTATCCCAGCAGTGCAGATGTTCATTGCGGAAAACATGGGAACAACATTTATTGAACCACCTACATTTGATCTTGGAAGAAGTTACAGTGATTCTAATTGTTGTGCCCCTTTGATTTTTATATTATCACCTGGTGCTGATCCCATGGCAGGTGAGATTGGTATTTAAAAGATCTTTTTTTATCTGGTTAAATGTCACTGAGTCTGACTAACCTATTAATAGTGTAGGCCCCCTCATTTGATCTTTAAAGTGTCTTTAAAGTACAATACAGCAATGATGGAATATCAAACATTGGCATCTGCCCATATATAAACAATGATAGTAACATTTTTAGAGGGTGGGATGAAAGTAGTGGTGTTCAAATGTCTCCGTCTCTGAGCAGCAATCTGGAGATCTAACAGATTGTAGCATCCAGGCCTGTTTATAATTTTTACTTGCATTACAATTCTTTCAGTGGGTGTTGGAGGTCTGTCCCAGTCTTTATTGCAACCCCTCCTCCTGTAGGTTTCCTCCCTCTCAGATGCTGATTAAATGGTGTATAGGCTACACTTAAAACCACATTTGTTAAATGTCCTTTTGAGATAACCACCCAGATTATTTTTAAATCTGTTTTTCTGCCAAAAGGCTTGTGATATGAAGCCATATCGTAAGTATGTATTTCCAGAAAGTACTGATTTTGATAGCAAAGCTGGAGGTCTATTTTTAGCTAGATCTAAAGATCCAATTTGCAGCTCAGCCCCCATAAACAATTGTACGTACTCATCCAATAATGAGAGCTGAGAGCAGTTGTGCAGCCTGGAACTGAACACTTGGGGCCAAAGAAGAGGTCAGCCATTTAATCTGGCTAGTTTGGGTTTTTTTAAAAAATAATACCTTATACCCCTGAATGCCTCAGAGACACAGTAACTGATACAGCATATGATACTGCTTCTGGATTGCTGAGATAGTTATGTTTGGGGTTTTTTTAATTTAGTAAAATATTTGTTTACTTTTCTCCCTTTAATTACATTATGAAAGCAATGACTGTAATATATTCTACTTTCTAATAGACTTTGTTTGCATGTATAAAACTTGCCATCATAGGTTTGCTAAAATTTGCTGATGATGTTAGCATGGGAAGCTCAAGCATTCAAACGGTTTCACTTGGCCAGGGCCAGGGCCCAATAGCAGAAAAAATGATTTACCAGGCTATTACTGATGGAACCTGGGTAGTGTTACAAAACTGCCACCTTGCAACCAGCTGGATGCCTGCCTTGGAAAAAATCTGTGAGGAAGTTATTGTGCCTGAGAATACCAATGATAATTTCAGGTAGGAGTTTTAGTATTTTGGACTTTCTAATGTATTTCTTGTTTGCTGAAGACTACTAAAAATGAAATTGAAATACTTCTGTAAGAATGCCTAAGTATGACATTAATATAATTTATGTGCAGTGATAAAATCAAGATACATAATTAAGAGGGCATTTTTTTCTACCTATGCAATACAATCTACTTTATGCTTGTGTTTTAGACCAGATTTAGATGTTACCTATGTAGTTAAGCAAGTAGTAAAAATTAGTCTTTTAGAGATCAAGATGCAGGATTATTTTTGAATTATTATTATTATTATTATTATTATTATTTCTACTACTACTCTCACTATTATATGATTTTTAATAATGTGCTTTTGAAACTCTGTTTTAGGTTGTGGTTAACTAGTTATCCATCAGAAAAGTTTCCTGTTAGTATCCTCCAGAATGGCATCAAAATGACAAATGAGCCTCCAAAAGGCGTTAGAGTGAACCTCCTTCGCTCCTACCTGAATGATCCCATCTCTGACCCTGTGTTTTTTAAAAGCTGCCAGAAGCCAAAACTGTGGCAAAAACTGCTTTTTGGCCTTTGCTTTTTTCATGCTGTTGTGCAGGAAAGGAGAAATTTTGGCCCACTGGGTAAGTTTTAGATTATTTTGCACTTCACTTAAAAGATTTGTGCTTTTGAAATGCATTGCTGGAGTCTCTCTGCAAAAAGGCAGTACTGTTAAGAGTATTACAAGAGTGCAATCTGCATCGCACAGAACATCACAAAGTCTAAAAGCTGTTATTTGCAGGGATTTTTATTCAGCCAGAGCTACTTTTGAAGCTACTAAAAGTATTACCTTGGGGAAGACTAGAAAATACTATTTTTCCAAATAAACATATTATACAGTAGTTACATGAAATTATAACTTACTAAATTATTAACTTATTACTGTAGTTCTTGCTAACAATGAAATTCAGATACTTTAAATTTTTGTAATTAAAAAAATGCCTTCTATTCTGCTTTTGTTACTTATGTGCATACTTTGTTTTATCTAACCTTGTGCATGTATTTACTTAGTGTGAAACAAATCTATGTAGCTGCAGTGTGTTGTTTATAACAGCAATGAAAAGACATGCATTCATAAGATTTGAGCTTCAGCTTTTTCTGTCATCTTCAAATACATAGAAAACTATATAGAATTTCTGTATAGCAGAATATATGGACTTAGAGATTCCATTTTTATAACTATATAAAGTTTATGCTCTGCACTTGTGTAAATGAAGTTCTTCCATTCCAGCTGAGTCTGTCTTCCTCATAGCAGGTTGCTATTAGGAAATTATATATTTTGACTGAAAGCCACTTGCATTATTTTAATAGTCAGCTGTTTAAATAAGCACTAAATTTCTAGTATGAAGACACTCATTTATTGCTTTAGAATAAAGCTGGATTTTCTAGAGGCCATTTTCTAACATAACATCTACTACTAATGTGACCAACTATCTGTGGGAAGAGGGATAGTTGCATCAATAGCCCTGTTTTTGGTTTGTAGTAGGGATTTAGGCTCTCTGAAGAATTCTTTTATCTGGAGTATGTTCCTGTTTGTCTGTTTGCTTGTTTTCTTGTACTGTTACCATGAATGTCATTTGCAAACAATGTTAATAGATGGGCAGATTAAAAATTGAAATCAATAAGTGAATTAAAACTTCTGTTCTCATTGTGTCCAGATAGCAACAGATTAGTTTGAAGTGCAAGCAGGTAAAATATAATTTTCAGGACACTATGATGCCAAAATGCCTATACTTAATAAACAGCCTGGTATAATCCAGGCTGCTTTTAGACTTGCAGTTGTATCTTCAGCTCTGCAGAAGCAGTGTAGTACCAACACTACCTGAGCCCAGTTATCAGTACATTGCTCCACTGCCCTGTGTATCTTTTCTGAATTGAACAGGTTGGAATATTCCATATGAATTCAATGAGTCTGACCTCAGAATCAGTATGCAACAGATTCAGATGTTTCTGAATGAATATGAAGAAATCCCATTTGAAGCTCTGACCTATCTAACAGGTACAAACCTTGCATCCTCTCACAGGGATTTGTTGACTTTGCTGGGCACTTTCAGGTAATACACTGATAAACTGGGGAGTTCTCAACAAATTGAGTGGATTCCACACCAGTTTGTTTTACTGGCCTTCCACATCCAATGTGGTTGTCACTGGATGGATGTTGGAGCTGGACTGTGATTGGAGTTGGATCCCAAACCCTCAGATGTCATTGTTGTTTTGACTTGTATATGGCTACAATTACTGATGGTCCAGCAAACCTCCTGGTCTTTGCTTCATCAAATAAAACCATCGATGGCCTCTGCTTCACCTTTGCTGATCAATGTCAGTCTGACACAGGAAGCTTTGGCACTTCACCAGAGGATGTGATAATGCTCAGGGGTTTAAAGCAGGAGGTGCTGATTGTGTAAATAACTCAGCTGCTGTGGCTATTCTGTTCTCTTTCTGCAGGGAGATAAGCTGCCTTTTGCACCTCCTTTGTCAGCCTTGTCATTCTTGATTTTTGTTAATATTATGATTAGCTTTATGAAAAAGAATTTTGGGACATGAGTAACGGTTACTGAGACCAACTCATTGAGGTGCTTAAACCTTCCTTCATTAAGACACAAAAGTTTGGCACATAGATATTCAAGTGCCTAATTTTCATTGAATCAATTGAAGTATAAAACCTAAAAACTTTGGAACATGTGGAGCTTTGGAGCTTCAGCTTACTAGAGATTCACATTATTGCAAAGCAATTTTTATTTGTTCATTAACTTTCAGGTTTTTTGTCCTGGTTTTCTTTGTCTTTTTCCAGGAGAGTGTAACTATGGAGGTAGAGTGACAGATGACAAAGACAGGCGTCTTCTCCTGTCCCTTCTTTCCATAGTCTACAACAAGGATATAGAGCAGGAGAAGTACATGCTTTCAGCTGGAGGTGAATATTACATACCACCACATGGCCCATATGAGGTGAGAAGATAATTGTAAATTCTCTCTGAATTATTGGGGAAGAACTGACCTACATTGTGCTTGGATAATGCTGAATACAACAAATAGAAAATAAACCCCATAACATCATAAAGCCATGCAAAATGTATCTTGTATATGAAAATTTAATCTGGTACTTTATATCTGCCATACCCCATTTAGAAATTATCCAATACTCTGGCATTTATTGCTGCAGAGAGCCACCCCTGGAAATTCCAGTACAGTTCTAGAAAGCCACCCCTGGAAATTCCAGTACAGTTCTAGAAAGCCAATAGGAGTCAGGCTTCAGAAATTTACATAGTACTTCTGCATCTTCTTGCAACCAGTCTGACCTTGAAAGCATCAGTCAGGAGGAAGAAGTGGAATGGCAGGTGTATACTCAATTTCCATCCTCTTTTTCCCTTCTAACAGCTGCATAGAGATAATGAATGTGCTCAAATCCCACCTATTTGTGTAGCCCACAGTTGTAGGGATGACACATCCAGCATCCTACCCCTTCTCTGACTCCTACCAGCACTCTTTGGATATTTCTCATGCACTTTCCTTTCTCTTGCCACTTACATGAGGGTGGTATTGACAACTCCTCCACGAGTTCTTGAATCACTCATAACTATTGCATTTATTTCTGTGGAGAGTCAGTCAATTCCTGGATGTGTTTAACAAGGAAGTACCATCTTGAATTGTAAATGGGAAGGTTCTGTCCCAGTTTGGTTTACTGATCACTTATGAATATCATATTACATGATGTCTGGCATCTGAATGCTTGTTTTACAGTCTTATGTTGAATACATACGAAGTTTACCAATTACAACACACCCTGAAGTGTTTGGACTTCATGAAAATGCAGACATCACCAAGGATAACCAGGAGACCAACCAGCTTTTTGATGCAGTGCTCCTGACTTTGCCTAGAGAAGCAGGGGGAGCTGGCAAGTCCCCTCAGGTAAATGGGGAAGAAAGATCAATTTGCAGTCTGGAAAGGTGCCCTTTCCTGGCATGTCCTAGGTCTCAGGGTAATCCAACACCTCTTATCTCATGGGATTGGGAGTAGATGTGAATGTCTGTGTAGAGAAGCAGATGGATTCGGCACAGATGGACCTTTAAAGATGAAAGATAGCTTCATGACTTTGCATTCAGTCCAAACAGATTCATAGCACATGACCTGGCAGCACAGGTTACTCATGCCAAATCCATGCCCCTTTGAGATACAGAAAAATAACCTTTCAAGCCTCTCAGATTTGACATCTATATATTATACACAAGCGGATTCTTGAAAAGTGGAATTGATGGAGCCTCATTTCCTGCAGGGTTGTCTAGTGATCTTATTCTCTGATGTCTAATATGCTGTAAGTAAAGCTTCTCTTATGGCTAGGGTGTTCATGGGGTCTTCCCCTTATTTTGCTCATGCTGCATGCTTCATCTTTTCCTTCATCGTGACAGTAATAGGATTATGCTTGTCTGCTCTCCTGCCTGTTTCCTTAGTAATCGCCTAAAACCTTGTTACAAACTGAAAATTACTAACAAATTTAAAATTACTGAGAAGGAAGGAGCAAGCATGCAGAGACAGACAGGATGATGCTCAAAGCAAATAAGGGCAGTGTATCTTTAGGAGAATGGACTAAAATACCTATGTGGTTATACAGAAAAAAAATTACAAAGTCTACTGTATTGTGGAATGTATTAAATAAGCATAGAAGGAGGAAAAGGAATATTCACTCCAAACTTGTGACTTCAGGAAGTTGTTGAAGATTTGGCACAGGACATCCTATCCAAACTACCAAAAAGCTTTGATATGGAAGAAGTGATGAAGGCATACCCAGTACTTTATGAAGAGTCTATGAATACAGTTCTTAGGCAAGAACTAATTCGATTTAACAGGTATGGCTCAGTGTTTTCTGTAGTACTTCTTAAACTGATTCTTGTGATCATTGGTGCTATACATTACATTGGTGATATACCACACATTTTCCCTAACATGTTAGATTCTGCTTGGGATGAATCTTTTTTTAAAAGACTTGAAAGCTGCAGCCGAGTACCTGACTATAGTAGTAGTACCTGTATTCTTGGATGATGGATTTAAATCAGATTTGAGTTTGTTGTGTTGAGGTAGAGCAGCTACTTTAGTCTTTGTAATACCCAGGTCCCAATATTCACAGCACACTATGAGTGCTACAAGCTTTAAAGCTCTTGTCACTTGATTTCCCTTGTCTAGAGGGAAAGTTTTTACTGTCTTATATTCTGTGTGTGTGCGTTTCTAATTTGTTTGCTTTTCTAAAGTTAAGTAAGAGTTTTGATAAGCACAGGTGAGATAAGGAATTTCTGACAGGACATTTACCACCTCTATCAACCCTCCATTCAAGTTGGACTGAGTAGTATCTAGCCAGGTAATAAGAAGTCAGTAATGACAATTCCTTTGTTTTCTCTGAAGGCTTACTGCAGTTATTCGGAACAGCCTCATTAATATAGGCAAAGCCATTAAAGGCCAAGTGTTGATGTCTTCTGAGCTTGAAGATGTTTTCAACAGCATGATAATGGGAAAAGTGCCATCAATGTGGGCTGCCAAATCCTATCCATCACTGAAGCCTCTGGGAAGTTATGTGTCCGATCTCCTCTGTCGTTTGGAGTTCTTCCAGGTCTGCTAAACTGACACTGAGGAGTCTGGGGAGTTGCAGTTGAAAGCTGGATGGGGAGAGTGTGTCAGTGCTGTCCTTGCTCAGCAGTCCCTGGGTAGCTCCAGTCTCTGAGCTGCTCTGCATTAACAGCACTGCACTTAGCTGGGCAATTGCTCAGGGTGGGCTGGGAGCATGATCCCTTGGTGCTAATCCAGTGCTGCTTTTGGTAGTTTCCATCTTTCTATTTCTAGACGACTCATTTTAGTTTGAATTGGTGTCTGAATGACTTCCTTGCTGAAAGGACATTGAGCTGGGTGTGAGAATGCTTTAGAGCCACTGCATAGCAGGCACTATGAAATTTTATATACATGTCTGTAAATATCTTTCAAGTTTCATGAAATGTGACACCACTTTCACATGCTTTTTGAACAGGCTATTTTATTTTTAACTTGCCATTCCATTATTTCCCTTGCACTCTTGGCATTCTTAAAACTACATAAAATTTAAATATCTTAAATAGTGAGGTGCTGAGATGTAGTGAAGCCCCATGGAAGTCAGGAGAGGAGAAAGCTAGAAGAAGTGTTTGAGATTCATGTAAATGGCAGAGTTTCCTGTTTGCTGGAGCACAGCATTGTATGGGCTAATTTTAACTCCAAAGAACTTACAGTAGTGTGAGGACATTCTGCCCTTGTTTTGCTTTTACTTACTATATTGTGTGGACAAAGCCCAAGATCTCCTTGTCTGGCATCTTTGTACAGGAAAGATTTGCTCTACTGGGATCTGATGTGTAGTGAGTGCCCTCACAATGATCAGTGAAGAATATAAAAGAATTTGGCCTTTTTTCATGTTAGGAGATTGGTGTTTACAAAACTGTAAAAGAAAGTATTTTGATGAAAGTGTCCAAATTCAATCACTTCTCTTGTTTTTGGAGGCCACTATCTACACTTAACAAAATGTGCTTATGCTACTTTCTGAAATTTTTCTCAGTAGAACTGAGTTCTGGTTGTTTCAGAATGAGTGATTATTTTTGTTGTCATCCTAAAGAACTGACTTCTGTGATTTGTTGTCTCTGAAAACTGATGGAAGATGCAGAGGATCCCATCAAGGCTTAGATCTCATTGTGCTGTTTGAGTGTATCTGAAAAGACATCCCTTTTCTGGTGAATTGGCACAGTGAAGCCAAAAATACTTGGATTATTTTTAACATTTGTTTGCTCTTTTCTTATTCAGGATTGGGTTGACAAGGGGCCACCCACAGTTTTTTGGCTCTCAGGATTCTTCTTCACTCAGTCTTTTTTGACCGGTGTTTTACAAAACTTTGCCAGAAAATACACCATCCCAATTGACCACATTGGATTTGAGTTTGAGGTAAGAAAAATGCAGAAGTATTTTGATTTTCTTGATCAGCTTGGGGCAGAAAGAAATAGAGTTTTTAGATGAAAAGATATTTTATTTAAAGGAGCAGTTTCAGACTGTCACTTACAGGATTTAATATACTCCAGATAAAAATAAAATCAAGCAATGGTTTGATCATTCTAGGTGATGAAACAGGAGTACACAATGGAGAAAATGCCAGAAGATGGGGCTTATGTGAGAGGCCTATTTTTGGAAGGTGCACGATGGGATAGAGAATCCTTGGTAATTGGAGAATCACTACCAAAAGTCCTTTACGATCCTTTGCCCATAATATGGCTGAAGCCTGGAGAAAGTTCCAGCTTTCTTCATCAGGACATCTATTCATGCCCTGTATACAAGACAAGTGAAAGAAGAGGTGTCTTATCCACCACTGGGCACTCAACCAACTATGTTCTGTCAATTGAACTCCCTTCAGACAAGCCCCAGAAACACTGGATAAACCGAGGTGTGGCAGCCCTGTGCCAGCTGAATGACTGAGAGGGTTCAATATTGAGATTGTAAAGATCTGCTTTAATCCTCAACGGCTGCATGGTTGTTGTTTTTTGTTTTTTTAAATTAAATTGGGCCTAAAGAGTTTTGATGTTGATTTTAATGGGCATTCCCCATCACAGCTCTTGCAAATAAGATTGTGGATTTGCCTACCACTTCTGTGTCCCAGGAGTATGTAGGGAAAGGAGGGAGGAGATGAGAATATTCTGTTGTCAACATATGAAACCAATCCTCCAATCCTCAGATAGAATGAACTACCAAAACTGTATTATAAAACTGTAGTCATTCCTTGATGAAGTGTCTCAGAATTTCCATGGAAAACTTCACAACAGCACATTATTGGGAGCTGCCATTTCTCAGAACAGTATGCTTGTACCACATAACTCTTTTTTCAATATTATTTGCCTACATCTTCCAGGTACCTGATACATGGAACGGTTTTCTTTCTCCCATAGTCTCACTTTACTTCCTGCCAGCAGCCCAGCCTCACACAGCCACTTAGTCCCCCACCCCCTCCACTACCTCATGGGGTGAGATAAAGACACTTTAATAGGGAAAGCAAAAGCCATGCACACAAACAAGGCAAAACAGTTAGTTCCCTGCTTCCCACAGGTAGGCAGGTGTTCAGCCATTCCCTGGAGACCAAGGGCCCATCACATGTAATGGTGACTTGGGAAGACAAACACCATCACTCCAGATGTTCCCCTCTTCTCCCCCACTGTACACACTGATATGATGTCACAGGGTGTGCCATGTCCCTTCACTCACTTGGGGTCAGCTGTCCTGGCTGTGTCTCCTGCCACCCTCCCAAGCACCCCCAATTTCCTCCCTAGCCTGGCAGTATGAAAAGCAGAAAAAGCCTTGGCTCTGTGCACTCCCTGCTCAGCAATAACAAAAACGTCTCTGGATTATCAACCCTGTGTTCAGCACAATCCAAAACAACCCCATACAGCCAGTGTGAGGAAAATTGACTCTACATCAGTTAATTGACTAAACCTAGCACACTTCCTCATCTTGCTCTCTTGCATGTTGGACTAATAACTGCCTGAAATTTTGTACTTGTTTAAGCCCTTTCATCAGAGAAGCTCAAAGTAGCTTGCAAATATTAATTAAAAATAAAATAGCCTGAACATCTTCAAAGAGCTGTGCAGTCATTAACTAATCCCCACAGCATGCCAAGAAGGTACTAAAGATGCATCATTAGACTTGTGTACACAGTACAAGAGAAGCACAAAGATCAAGGCAAACGTTAAAAAAAACATGCACCACACAGCCCTCCACTAATTTGGGGTCTTGGTTTTTTTTCATTGCCCAAATTGCAGCATTTTAATGACTTGCTGGAGGCCTCATGAAGTCAGAGATTCTGCCATCAATTGGCAATTCCCAGTATCCTGCTCCATGCTTTAAGGGATGCTGCTACCACTCCTTAAAAGACACGGTTCTTGTCATAGGAATTTGTCTGTTGTGTTGTGCTTAGGTCAAAACAGCTCATTATTGTTTTATTAACCACTGGTTTGATTTATGCAGATATTCATAAAATAGTACCTGTTAAGAATGGTTCTGCAAGGTCAGGCAGAAGTGGTGGGGGTGTTGTGCAGTGCTGCTCTGCAGGAAGATGCACAGGTAAACAGCAGCTTCATGTTCCACACCTGACACCTCATTAACAGGCCAGCACCTGGCATTTGGTGCATCACTTCTATGTGGTAAGTAGAGCAAAGATGTCAGGCCAGGACACCTAAAGGATGTTTGTTTTAATAAAAGGGACAGAGATGTGCAGGTGTTTCAAATTACTGAGAGGAAGACACTACTCTTAACGAATTACACTAAATGATATTTGGCACCTATACCAAAATAAAACTTGTTTATGAATGTTACAGCACACTCATTCAAACAGACAAGAGTTTTTAAGAAGAGAATCATGTTTCAGTAGATCTATAAATAAATTAATTTAAATTGATCCTTGAAAAAATTATTTTCTCAGACTTCATAAGAGAGATACTTAGTAGTTTTCATATAATTAAAATTAACAGAAATTTACTATACATTTGAAAAAACCTTGTGGTGATTACTGTATTTTTGAATGCCTGCATCTCGTTGTTGTAATTGCATCAACAATTCAGATCACAAATTAGGTCACTGTGGCATCAGAGGTAACAAACCAGTCATGAGCCTCCTTGTCTGGAAGCTGTGTGTCAGGCCAAAGGGACAGGACCTGGCTGTAAAATCCTTCCCTGCAGACTGATCAGCTCAGGCACTGCTCTCAGAAGGATCTTTCTACTCAGATGTAGCTTCTTATCAAGGCACTGGTGACACCTCACCTGCTGAAAGGGAGGCTGGGCCAACAACAACACTAAAATGAAGGTTTGTCAATCCTCTTACAGATAATGCTGGTCTTGCAAACAGTCCTCTAAATTAAACGATTTTTAAAAAGTCAGATTGATTACCTAAATTATATTTTATGGAGATCAAGTACTTTTAAACTGTTAGAAATCTGTGTAACAGCTTGCCATGTGGGTTGCTTGTTAACCCTTTTTTGTGAACAAACAGTAAATGATAGTTTATTAAATGGCATAGTTGTGGTTCTTGGGAATATACAGTGACTTTGCTATGTATGACATGTGTGCAGTCTCCTTGTTACTGTGCTGATTTTCTAAATGCTTCCTGTGTGCTGTTATTTAGATTTGATATGAAGGCATCTCTTGGAATGTAATTAAAGATGTATTTTAAGCTTTTGTAGAGATGATAAAAATATAGATAAGAGAGGAGTCTGTAAGAGAGGATTTATGCATCCCCTTCACCAGGGATCAGGCAGGGCTGAGTTGCTTTAGCTGATGATTACTGCAGTACATGATTTCCTAGGCTGCCCTCCCTAGTGCAGAAAAAGTAATGGAATTTATTGTCAGGGGATATCTGTCTTAGAGATATTTTTCTGTGGTTCTTTGAAATGAGCTTCCCAACTTTATTTTCTCAGCATTGTCTAGACCTTCCTGGAGAATGATAAACTGGCTAAACATTAGAATTCACAACCTTTCTTGGCTGAGGTGCATTTAGAAAAAAGAAAAAGGCATCACAGCTGCTAGACATGATAGAAATGTGAAAAAATTTTGGACAAACTAAATACCTTGTAACAGTAGTATTAGAATGCTTGGATTGAACAGATTTAGAATTTTCATTTCATAATTAGCACTCTATTATATAAGCCACAAAACCCACCTGTAATTACTTCAAATTGTAGATTTACAGCCTTGGTAATAACTCAAAGCAGATGGAAAGAAATGCATTAATGGAGCAAGAGGTATTTTTCTCTTAGCAGAGACAGATTTACAGCTAGGGATGCTTTAAGATGTTTTCTTAGGAGACTGAAACCTTCCTCTTATCTGTATAAAAACTCTTTTTAGAAAGTACTACCCCTGTGGATTTTAACACTGTTGGGCTGTTACAGGGAAGGTTATACCACATATGTATATATATATATCCATATCCTTAAAAGGTTGTGTGTTTGCTAATGTTAGTCATAAATGCACAGCTCCATAAATCACAACTTTAGTAATGATGGATTTAGGGACAGAATTTCCAGAAAGGAGGTGTTATTTAGGTATTCAAGGCCAGATCACTGTGTCAACAAATTATTACTGCCTTGCAGTTGACTTGCAGGAGAGTTCATGCAACTGACTCAGGACTTTTATTTCTGAAGAATATAAAGTTAATGTCGTAATTTTCTTCTAAACTATTCTAAAGCATCTCCTGACTAAGGTGATAAATTGGAAAATGAGAGTATTTACTGGAAGGGGAGTAAGAGAAGGTTCAGCAAGTACAGGACAGAGTGTACACTGACTGGATGAATCCAGTGCATCACAAATTCTGCAGAAAGAGGAGGCATTTTAGGACAACCTGTTTTTGCAAGTAAAATAAGGGTGTAGGAATGACATATTGTGCAATTACTGGGATACTTCTTGACAGAAGTTATAAGGGCCTTGGCATCTAATATAAGAGTACCAGTTAAGATGTCAGCCTATCTGCTGGACTGAGCTGCAGTTTAATTTTTTTATGAAACTCCCTCAAAATGGTAGTTTGCCAGTTTGACCTCAAAAAACACAGGACTCTAGTTAGATTCTCCTTTCCATACCAACTTTACCTTAAGCTATGAAAGAGTTTGCTTTCTAGACTTGAAAAAAGAGCTGATCTAATCCTTCCTTTAGCTGAACAGCCTGAAGTTTTAACAAATTTCAGTCTTTGCCTTCTGGTGATGGAGAGTAATGAAGATGAAGCACCAGTTAATAATTTTTCAACACTTTGAAGATAGGCTGTCTAGCATTTTTAGGCATCTCAAATAATGTGATGCTGTTACTTGCTGGCTTCTCAGTTAAGCAAGTGGATACTCATTTGAGTTACTTGAGGGTATTTGAACATTTTAAAAATTGCTTCTTTGTTTTTTTCTTCAAAAGTAAACTCAAACTCCTGTTATCTCATTTGGTGTAAATCTTCTGTAATTTTAGGCCTGTTCTTTTGAAATAATCTACATCTTATGGTATGTACTTAGGAAAGAGTTGTGACTACAACACAGACAATAAATTTAGACTGCTCATTTCCATGGCTGTTTATTCACCTGATGCGTCAGAGCATCAGCACCTTCATTAGTCACATGAACTTCAGCAATTCAAAAGATTTGAATTATAGTTTAATGACAAAGAGTGAGCTTAAGCTTCCATTCAAATCCCTTGCCTCTGCACATTTTGGTTGGGCTCAGTTGACACATCCCTACACTGGTGTATCAGAATTAGGATAGGAAGCCTGTATTTAGACCTCTTTCAATGAAGAATTAAGCAGTGTGTGCAATCATGCAATTTTTATTTTCTGCTATTTCAGTGCAATCCCTCTTTTCTTAGGCTAAAGGAGTTTTGTTTTATGTCTTCCTGGCATCAGTAAATTGCAAAGTTTCCACTGACAGAACAATGTCATTTTACCTGTTACTCCCCACATGAGGCATTCCCAGGAAATAATTATATGGGAATAGAGACCTTTGTGCAGTGGAGCCATAAAAGGTAGTGAGAAATTGGGCCAGCCAGTACCTGTCATGCTGATTCATTCTTCTTATTTAGTTTTCTTACACTTTCTCATCTGCTTGTACTTTTTTCACTCTTGTAAGTGCATTCTTGGGGGAGGGACTGTCAGTCTCCTCTGCACAGGACGAGCTGTAACCTACTTTTCAGGTGGACAGCAATATTTGTCATTGTTTATTAGAGCTTGGAGCGTTTCAAATGACTTGGTGAGCTCAGAAATGAGATTTCACTGATTTCTCCCACTTTAAAAGGAAATTATACACACATGCATGTTTCAAATTTGTTTTATTTTGCCACTGTTAATGTCAGGCTGGAATAGGTTGTCCTTAAAGTGCTGTGGACTGTGCTTAGGTAGTGTCCAGTACAGTGTGGCTCTTGTCCAAGCTTGGTCTCACTGGTATTTTCAGCCTAAAGGATGGAAGGCTCCCCTAAATTCCCGGAAGAGAACATGTCAGCAGCCTGCTAAAGTCAGAGGACTGCAAATGAGTCAAAACAACTGGTAACCCCTGAAAGGAAAGTTAATTTCATTTTACTTCTATTCATGAGGCACCTGGGAAACAGAAATACCCCTCAAACTTAGGAGACTTGTAGATACTTTCTTTTACTAAAGTTAGGGCTCTGTCCATAACAGTTAAAACCTAACACTAAAATTAAAATAATAGTTGAGAAAGCCAGTGTTCTGATTATGCTGCAAAGCTGACCTTCTGAAAACACACAGTGAGGACACCAAAGCATCCTAAGCCTGTTCCCATAGTGATATCCTAAAGGCAGAGTTTTCAGCCAGTCCATACATGGGAACCTGAGGAACCCAACACTGGAATGTTTCACTCAGAGTTGTGTAATAGCATTCCAAACTTTGCATTTCACATCCACACCCTCTCCAAAGGAAGGGAGAAAAAAGCTGACATAGGGAGTCTAGGCCACTCCTCTGCAGTTTGCAAAAAGGAAAAGGAGTAGTGGCACTCCTGCTCTTTTCTACTCTCCAGAAACAAAACCTCCCCATAATGGTACTATGAAACTGGAACTCTCCTCCAGGGACAGCAGGCAAAGCAGAGAGGAAGGAGAGCAGGTACATGCTGCAGTGACTATTTATTCCTACTGGCATTCAGAAGCTCTGGAGGAACTGTGTCTGCTTGAGCATCCCAGACTTCCTCGATTTTGGCTGACCTTACACAAGGCACCGTCTTGAGTCACAAGTGAGCACAGAGAACCCTGTTACAGATAAACAGAGTTGGAAATCCTGCTGCAGTTTGTCCTGATGGCAAAGAAATCTTTGTATCTTCATACACATCTCAGTCCTTAAAAAGTGTTACTTTTATTGACAAGTCAGTGGTTGAAATGTAATAAATACTAAACCAACCTTTTCCATCATACACAATGGATCAATTGGCTTTTTGGCTCAGGAAATGTGTAAGCAAGTGACCACACCATTCACAGTTGTGCACACAAATCACCTGGATTGCAGTTCACAGTTTGAAGGGTGTGATAACACATCACAGCTGAAATGGTGGCTTATGAAACTTCATCATGGGATTTCAGGTAGATTGGCTTAGAAATCTTCCTTAACTTTTCCTGGTGTCGCAATGTCCGGCCGTGTTTATGGGCAAGGCCCATAGGAGGCAGGTGGATCTGGAAAAGAAAATCCCACCAGTTAGGTGCACATTGGGAAGAAAAATGAAGACTAAGTTTCACTGAGTTTATGTAATTTCTTCACCCTTTGAGAGGCTAGCTCTATTGTCTCAAGCCAGGTTATTAGATTTCTAGGAGGAGCACTCTCTGAGGAGTGATTAGTGGCGTAACTTTCAGTCCCTAATTTTTCTATTTCTTAAAATTCCATATATGGTAAGCCTTAGTAACTTTGTTTTGCAGTTTGATTTCAGACTGCAATGATACTTGATGAAATAAGATTGCTGAAAATGTTCCAGAACAGTAAGAACTAGAAACCCTAAAAATTCTTGAGTAGAGGTCTTGAATCACTGTGTGATTTATTCATACCTATGTAACAAGGCACAAAAAAACCCCAAACTGTATGTACTGAAAGCCTGCCTTCTTACTGTCATGATTATATACATGGCACATTAAAATGCACAATCAATGTCATTGACTCCATAAGCAGAAGGAGCAATAGGTGACAAACTCTTCCTTTGATTGACAAAGTCTTTATATTTCGTAAGACTGTTAGTGGGAATCAAGCAGCTGTAACCCCCCTAAATGACTGAAAAATGTAGGTGGTAGCAGTCAGGTGTTACTGTTGCTGAGGCTGTCATCCTGCAAGATGGGTGTTTAGGTGCAAATAGTAGTAAAAGCACTGACTAAAGCAGCAGTAGAGATTTCTAGAATCTGAAAAATAATAATCATCCAGTTTGTCTGAGAGAGCAGATCCTTTGGGATTTTGAAACCACTGCAGAGCATGCATTTTAGGCCCATTTCTAGGAACACTGTTTGCCAGCTGAAACAGATGGTAACAATGACCATAGTCTAGGCAAGCATCTGATAAAGACAGAATTGAATTTTGACCATGGCTGCCTTAATGAGGGAACTATTTACTATATTTAAATATAAACTCATCAACAGGAGTAGAGAGGATGTCTCTATGGGAAACAGCATAAAGTATTACTGACAGAAGTGACTGGGCAGTGAAGAAACTATTGAATGGTGCACTAGAAGACTTTGCTGCAACTTTCAGCATTTCAGTAATCTTGGACATGTTTTTCTGTAGGAAGAAGGGAAAAGAAGCAGCAACATATACAGGTATTTCATAAGGGCTGATTTGTGACCAGGAGAACAGCTAATAGTAATGTAGGCTATAAAAATTACTGTACCTATGGCAGATGTAATTAGGTATTTTTATTCTCTCATTCTCTTTTATTATTTGATTCCAGTACCATGTTTTTCTATATTCATTGGTTGGCTAAATATTCAGAGGCCTTGGGAGTTTAGTTCATGCAACTCCATTTAGGCTTTGGCTGCTTATTTGGGGAAGAAATCCTCCAATTTACAGTGAAAGAGAACATCTCAATGTACATTTAGCAAACATTTAAATGCCAGCCCATCTAAAAATGCAGTGCAATGAGAGGGTTGGAAACTGATGGTTTTGTTGTCCATGAAAAGCTCAGTGGGTATCAGTGAAGATTTTGTGATTTATACTCACAGGTCGTGGGTAAGGGATGTTATAGTGAAGTCCAATTTCTATTCTTGCCTCACATTCTTCTATGCACTGCTTAATCAGCTCTGGATCTGTTACCTGTGATGATCAGACAAACAAGTGTTTTAGATGAGTACAGTAATTAGCAATTGGAAGCTCAAGTGTAAATGATGCACAGCATGTGGCTTTCCTTGGTTTATTTTGGCAAACCCAAGGATACAACGATTGTATTGTTCACATCCAAGGTAACATTGGTATTTTCCTCAACTCAACAGTTCTGGGCTTAATAGTACTAAATATTATGGCCCAGAGGATGTCAGGACTGAGGCTACAGAAGGAATTTTTTACTCAGTCATGGTGTTTTCTCTCTAAAAAGACAATACACATGTAAACTGCTACTATATCTATGAAAAAACCATGCTCACCTGTTCATCACTCTGCAAGGTCACCAGTGGAGAAAAGAAAGACACTGATTGGTGTACATTCTATTACCATCCTAGCCAGAAACTCTCTTTGAAGTCAGAGATGTGGTGTGAATTATGACTTAAATGAATTTTTTTTTTTTGATTTTGCATTACTTCAATTTAGCCCCAGACCAATATGGGATATAAATAAGTGTTGTGATCTTGAATTACAAGAAGGGCCTTTGATTACCAGGGTTTGAAATTTCTTCCTTAAGAAAAAAATTAAAGTGCTTCTTTTAAAAGAAGTGCCAATAATTGCTGCTTTGAAAAGAAAAAAAAAGAAGCTGCTGAGCTCTGTTTGCTATTGCATGGGTAATGATACACTTAGCTAACTTTGTAAAGATCAAAAGCTGCTTCAATTACACAAGCAGTATCTTTGGAATTTTTAATTTAATTTTTTCTTGGCACTTTTTTACTGAAAAACGACCTTTTAGATTTCTGCAGTAGTTAATGAAGAGCTGAAATGGTTTGGGTTTTCTCAGGGACGATATTTAAAGTGTAACCCAAATACACCAGCATTTAAGGTGAATTAAATTTTGAGAACTCAACCTTTACATTCCTATCTTAGCATGCAACCAGAGTGCAAAAAGCATGAAGAGTAATTCAGAAATTCAACACTGTGAGGACACTCACGTTTTTGTTTTTTCGGAATAATGTTCTGGCTTCATTTCTAATGTACTCTTTCTCTCTCATGGTTTCCTCTATCTGTCCTGATGCCGACTGCCAGTTTTTGGCTATTTGCAAAACCTTGCGGTAAAGGCCAAGAACTTCTTGTCGAGTTGCTGGTGTCATCTAAAAAGACAAGACAAATCCCTCAACATATGCGTGAACATTTGAGCTGCCAAAAGGCCAGCAAGCAGGACATTTTTTCACACCATTAAATTAGTATAAAAATATTTCTGCCATCCAAAGATATGCTGAGCTATATGAAAAAAACCTGAAATAGCTGTAAACAATAATTAGCTGTTGAAAGCTGAAGACTCAGTCCAGCAAAGTATTTATACAGATACTTAAATCTATTTCCATTCAAATAGCTTGAGCTCTCGCTCAAAGTTAAGCACTTGGTTTAGTGCTTTGCTGAATCAAGACTGGTACAAGAATGCCTGGGTTCTGTTTCACTGATGTTTTGCAACAGACATTGGGCAAGTCACCGAAACTCTACATGTCCCCCTTCCTGAGACATTGTTGTACCAATGCTGACCCTATCTTTGCAAATCTGTGAATGAAATACATGATAAAACCACCACAATATTGCTGAAAGCTTGTATAGGCTCCAGGGGCTGAGAGGCTTATTAGTGATACCATGACAGCAGGCAGTAATGATTCAGCTGCAGTTTGATATGATGAAAAGGTGATGAAAGCTATTTTATCTAAGCACTCAGGAGAGGCAGACTAACTGTGGATTTAGGAAAGTCCTGAATGTCTTGGTTTTGAGAGAGCTGTGCTGAACCCACTGAATCAGCCTCCAGGTGTGCTAAGACTATTTGTCAGAAGAAAGAACAAAATCTTATTCTTGCTTTATGTAAATCAGTATTTTATCATATAGATGTTACACTATTTCATGACAGACCACAAATATCCCTGAGACAAATCCACTTCTGGATAACAACATTTCTGCCATGGATTAAATTAACAGAAACAACAACTTCTGCTTAAAGGGCACTGTCAAATGTCCCTTACTGTCCCAAAGGAAGGTGCAGCAGCACTGCCAAGTACGTACATGGATGCAATGAGGAACAAGTGTCAGGGACTATCAGGATCCATTTGCCAACCTGCAGCTCTAATTACTGTGGGTGAATCTACCCTGCAATCAGACCTGTGTGCTGGGAATGGACAGTTTGGAGCAGAGTAATTCAGACAGCCTGACCTTCCCTCTTGGCCATGAGGAAAAGTTGCTTCCTAGTGCAGCACCCAAACTACCATGGGAAGTTTGGCAGTGTGCTATGGCTCAAATCCCTGCAGCCTGCGGCAATTTCTGGGATTCTGGGTTGAAAAAGAGGGGCTTGAGCCAAAGGCTTCTCAGGCTGTTCTTGAGCTGCTGCCTCCAGCACAGTAGCTGCCCAGAACCAGACACTCACACCCTCCTTCCTGCATTAGAGCTGGAATTACAGATGCTAACCTGAACACAGGATTTGGCTCATGGTTCTTATTCAAAAGAAATCCTGAACTATAAATTACTAGTCTTATCTTAATTGTTGCTGTGATCTAAAGACCTTTTGTGGTTTCAAGAACTGTTTTACCTGGATTCTTAAGAGCGAATATTTTTGTTTTGCTATTTTTATTTTAGCATGTTTAACCAATCATGTATTTTCCTCCAGACAGAAAATTATTCTTCCTATACACCAGAAAGTACTTCTAGTAAATGTTTATGGTATTTCTAGGAAATAAATTCCACAATAATATAACTAGGTAGTCCCAGCTCATCACTTTGGAGTAAGTGCTTCACTTTATCCATTCTAGAGCTCCATTTCAGGCAGTGATCTTAGTCAGACATGGAGGCACCGATGTACATGTGTCTGAAAAATCACTGCTTCCCCCTGCTAGGTGCCTATTTTGTACAGAAAAGAAACAGTTCAGTTACAAGTGCTAACCTAGCACAAGCAGAGTCCCAAATCCTGGCCTTACCTAGAGCCCCTCCTGACTTCCCCCATCTGCTTTTACCTGAAGGTGTCACCTCTGAGAGCTTAGGTTTTCATGTGATCCATTAAGAAAATAAAAGGAACAATGCCAGGGGTAAAAATGTTTAAAATACAGGTTTCAATTCTGATCTGTTCATCAGACAATTTCCAAGGTGACAGCTTGGGACAGCTCATGCCCTTTGTTCAGAGCTGACTATACCTGCTGCCCTTGGATTTTAAACATGCCAAGAATCTGATTATAAAGATTTTATTGAAAAGTCCAGAACCAACAATTATTTTACCCACTTCCATTCCCCCCGCTACAACTTACTATTTTGTTCTTTAACTTCTCTGTGCTGTAACTGCTACAGAACTGTGTAGCCCCTCATCTAGGCACGGGCTGCACTTCTGCATTCTTGCTCTCCTTCCCACATAAACTGGATGATGTAAAAGACATTAAGCAGTTATTCACATATACTCAGCAACCAGCTGCTCCCAGGGCTCATTTAGTCAAAAATTCTTAACATTACAGACCTGCTCATAAGCCATTTCTGCAAAGACACATAAATGAAGGTATGAGGAGCCCTTTACAGATTGAGGACTTCTGTCTATGACAGGAAATGATGAGAACAAATAAGGCAAAATTCAAAGCCTGGGTCAGATTCTGATCTGAGTGGGAGTATAAATAGGCAGTAATTCCACTGAGAGCAAAATGACTTCCAACTTTAAATGTTGTAAATGAGATTGGAATTTTTCCTTTGGTATAAACAGAGCCCACACTGACAGAAATGTAAGTGATGGTACAAGTCATGTATCAGGTGTAATTTCATCAAGTGACACTACTTGTATTAGTTTTGTGGGTGTGCAAAATGATTCTGAGTGGGACAGAAAGAAAGATAAGGGAGGCTTTCATGTCCTTGGAGTTACTCATTTGCAACTTACATCTTTGGCATTTAAATCATAATTATATTTCACATCTCTGGAATGCTAAGTGGATGTTACACCACTTTCCCACTAACACCCATCTTGTGGTAGTCACACCCATTGTTTAACTTCTACCACCCTTCATTTTACTGCAGCAGGCAGCCCACAGAGGTTAACCACAGGCGTTTCTGTCAGAAAGTACAGGGCTATTGTATTAGCTGAGCAAATTTCGGGTGTTTACTGCCACAAAGCCAACCAGGAGAGGTCAAAGGTAGGTGTGTCCGCACCGCCGTGCCAGTGGGCAGAGCGGGAGGTCGCAGTTCAGAGCCCACTGTCGGGATCTGGGCTTTGGGGAGAAGCCGAGCGTGGCTCCCAAACAAGCGCTGCTGGAAGCTGGGGCACAGCTGAAACCTGCCTCGGTCTCCCTGCACCCCCTCTTATCAACACACACATCAAGCACCCGAAACATCCCATTGTATCCAAACCCCAAAGGGGATTGGAGCTGTTAATGACTTACTGCATGGTGAACATGCAAGCTTTTTTCACTGTTAATTAAAACAAATAGTTCCTTACACTGTAAAGAGCAGTAGGTTTTCTTTCAGGAAACAAATACACATTCCTTTGGATTGTTAGGTGGTTGACCCGAAAGTTCAATAATCTGAATAATCAGTGAAATATCAGTGTCATTTTGCTATTTCCAGGCTTGTCTGGAATTCAAACTAGAAGTTCATATAAAAATAATAAAAGGAATCTGCCAACTGCATTATGCAATGACCCCACAGTGTAGTGTCAAACACAGGTAGGACAGAAGACAGGCTGCCGCAAGACTGACTACAGATCCAGGAGCAGCTAAACCACAGGTGCTTCCCAGCAGGGGATGCTTGTCCAGCTCTCTCCTCCTCTGCACAGCTCCTTTGGTGAAGTTGTAAGTCTATTTTATTTCATCCTTTCTTCTTAGGCATTAACTACTCACTTTAAGCATAAAATCTGCCAGCAGTGAGTACACAGAAGATTTTAGAAAATAAAGGGTGAAAGGAAGAGCCTATGGGGAAAAAAAGATATTTTAAAACAACTGATCTCTTCTTTCACATCCCAGCCAACATTTTAATAACACGCACCTAGTGCTGGTGCTGAAACTGCATTTGCTATGGGGAGGTAAGAAACAAAACCCTGCATGAAATACTTTGAAAAGGCAGCTTTGAACTTCTCAGACGTAAAATATTTTATTTAGGAGCAATGCAACTTCTATTTGACAGCTGGCAAGTAGTCTAAAGACACAATGACAAACTGCTGGGCTGACTGCCTTCCAAATTAAGCTGTGGTCACATCTCTGTTTCTGAAGTAAATGATGCCATTCAAGACCATGGTGTATCAACACTGTAGTAGGGAACACCACCATGTTCCATACTATATGCCCATAAGACAATCAAGCCTGTATACCAATGTATAGCTCTTATTTTCAAATGCACTCTTTGGCTAATGTTTATTTAAAGAGATTCAGAGAAATTAATGTATCTGGGGGTTTTTAAGGAGCTAAACCATGCCACTTAGCTAAAAAGTGATCTGCAGTCTCTCTCCTGCTGCTAATGCAGCAGATAATCAATCATTCCTTTCAGAGCTCTCCACAGCAACCAGAGGTCAGTAATCCATATTCATGTTTCATGCAAGTCTGCCAAAATGAGTCTGTGGGTCCTAAGGCAGCAGTGGATTTGGGCTGTCATTTCCTTGAGGGACAACTGAGACAATGAGTTCCTGTGGTACAGGGGGCAGAGCAGGGGTCACAGATTCCTGTGATAGCTGGGTAAGCCTTCCAGTAATATTAAGTTTCAAAATCTAGTTTTCACAAAAGTAATTTGTAAGTCTTCTTTTACTCAAATCAATGACTCAGTGGCCTGTGACAGTACCCTGCAAACGCCAACCACACGTGGCTGCAGTATGTACTGGTGAAGTGAAAACTTCATTTGATTTTCATTCTTGATTGAACATTCATCACTTTTTTTTAAGATTTAGACAAAACCAAATTCCAGCAACACCTCAATCACAGCTAAAGTATTCCATCTCCATGTGGCAAAAAATGACTAGAATGAAAGCTCGTGTTCTTCCATGATGATCTTACATCCTCATTTCTACCACTGACACAAGCCTGTAAATTTCCAGACATTCCCATCAATTTGACTCAGAGATTTATTTCTCACTCGTTCTATCTACAAGCTGCAATCATAAATATATGCAGATTTGGTCAGAAAGAATGAAGTTACTGAACCAAGATATTCCATAATGGTATCTAAAAGCAGGGTGACTTTCACAGGGTTTGGGATTTTGTCATGCCAATGTCTTTCTGCTGGTAAAGTGGAGAGATCTGAAAGCCCCATCAACACCTCTGAACCAGACTCCCTAAGTCATTGTACTCACATTGTTCACCAGCTGGGATGGCAACTCTGCTGTTCTATCTATGCCTCAGATTTCTGACTGAACTCGGATCTCTTTTAAGCTTGCTCTTGCATATGGAGCAGTCTTTTGATCAGAAAAAGCAAACTGCATGCAAAGAGAATATAATTAAATAGTAAAAGCAAGGACATGGATTTTATCACTGTTTCCTATGTCAGTTCAAATAAGCCAATTCACACAAAATTAGGGTTCCACAACATTCTTTTCACTTGAATAAATGAAAGTGGAAACCCTTAACTAGTTCCTTTTGATCACTGGGTTCTCATTCTCTTAGTCTGAGGTGGTTGAGGCATTATCTGGTTTTAGTAGGACATACAGACTTGCCCTGGGAGTGCCTCCTGTGCTGCAGGAGCCTCAGGAAGAGCAGAAATGCTGACTTAGACTGTGGGAAAGAGAAAAGGAAACAAAAAAAATTGCTTTACTTATTTTGTAGCTTTCTCATGAAAAGCACACAGTGTCTAGGTAAACTCTAGAGCAATATGAACTTGTCTCTAGTCTTGTCCAACTCTGTTGTTCATGCTTTCATACCATTTTCTCCCCCTCTGTTTAGTTCTCTATTACTTACAAGCAGAGAGGGTTTTAATGCAGAATGAGAGATTTTACAGAGAAGATGAATTCTCAGCTATCCTTGGATGGCCTTACTTATATAATATAGAAGCATACAGAAATATAACAACATGGACACAAGCTCCAGTATAGATTTATGCACCTTATTCATACTTTGGCTTCCAGCCAAATGCAACTGAATGCATGAATAGAAATATTTCCCAGCATTGGAAACATTCCCAAGCTACCAAGAACAGGTATAAATATTAATGCTAGCAGAGACAAAATTCTCTCTGACCCTTTTCTTGCTTAATTCTGAGGGTCACTCAATGAAACTCATTGACAGACATGATCTTTAGTTGCTATTTGAGAACCATAGCAGGACTGTGGGCATGGAGAATCAGGCGAGTTCGAAAAGATCTCTGAGCCCACTGAATCCTGCCTGTGACCAAACACCACCTTGGCAACCAGACCATGGCACTGAGTGCCACGTCCAGACTTCTTCAACATCTCCAGGGATGGTGACTCCACCATCCAACTGGGCAACCCGTTGCCGTGTCTTATCACTCTTTCAGTGATGTTCTTCCTCATGTCCAACCTAAACCTCCCTTGGTGCAGCTGAAGATGCTGCCTTCTCCTCCTGTGGGCACTAAAAACTGGGGACACTGAGCAATGTGGGCTTGGAGCGTTGTGCGCACTGATGCCTGTGGGGACTCAACACTGTGGGTCAATGAGCGCTGTGGGCTCGGAGTGCTGTGGGTCACAGATCACTGTGGGTCAATGAGCGCTGCCCCCATGGCCGCCGCCACTGTCAAGATGGCGCTGCCGCCCCCAGGGCCTGGAGCCGCGCTGCCACTAGGGGGCGCTGCCGGTGGGGCGCGTCCTTGCACCCCCTGGCGGCTGGGGCGGTCCTACCCCCGCGGCCGGGCGGAACCAACGCGCGAAGCAGAGGGGGTAGGCCCACAGCACGCACCTCCGCCCGCTCCCCTCTCCTCACCCTCCCGACGTGTACGCTCGCCTTTCCCCCACCTCCCCGCTTTACCTTGGTGCAGTCGTGCCGTGGCCCCCCCGGCCGGGTGCCCCTCTCCGGTGGGCGCGGGAGGCGCGAGCCGCCGCGTTCCCTGCCCTCACCGTGCGTGCGGCGTCGCGCGCACCGCCCCTCGCACGGTACGCCACGGTACATCACGGCGCGTCACGGCGCGTCCGCCAGCTGAGCGCTCGCCCGGAAGTGATGCGGTGGAGGCAGAGCCGCTCGGCGCCGCGGAGGTGAGTGAATTGGACCGAAGCTCTTCCCGTCCGCCCGGGCTGCGGGGGAGCGGCGGCGGGGGCGGCGCGGGGCTCGGCATGGCTCGGGCGACGGCACGGGCGGCGGGGCTCGTCCGTGGCCGCCGCGCTACTGCTCAGCCCTGCCGGGGCCGGTTGTGCTCGGGGGGCCCCGCGCCGCCGCCGCCGCCCCCTCACGTCAGGGCCCCCCGAGCCGCAGCCCTGCAGCGCCGGGACAGCCCTGCGGGAGCGGCCGGACAGGCGCTGCCCCGGTGCCGCGGGCGGGGCGGTCCCGGCCAGGCGCTGCTCCGAGCGGTGCCGGTGGGGTCCGGTGCCGCCGGGCCGTGCCCACCCCACACTCATCCTGTGCCCCGAGTGGCGGGGCTGCCTCGCCCCGGGCTTTGCTTCTCCTGTTTTTTTCCGTTCCAGTGTGCGCGTCTGCGGGCTCCTAAAACGCCCCTCGCGATGGTGGCTGCGGGCGGCCCCGCAGCCCCCCAGGGCCGGGGAGAGCAGAGCCGCTGCTTTGTTCGGGTGCGCTTCGTGCCCAGCCTTCTCACGTGTCACGCTAGAACGTGAATGTTCGTAGTGTTTTCAGGAGAAAGACAGCAATAAACTGTAAAGCGATTTACTTCCGAGGCAGTTCTCGCTATCTGAACGTACCTCCTTTGCACAGACACTTTTTTTCCTGCTTCAGCTCTCCCTCCCTCCCTTGAGTGTGTTTACCCTTCCTGTGCAAGCTGCAATCTGCATTAATCACTCTCTGGGGCTGTAGTGGTACTAATAAGCTACTCATAACAAATTATAACTTGCATAATCAGTGTTTCGAGCAAATATTGGTTGGAAGAATACGCTTATCCGCAGTGCTGTGGTTGCTGGAAAGAATCATTGATTATCTTTTAAATAGTTAACATTGCTGATATGCTGCCCTTCAAAATGTTACATTGATAACTGAACAGGCTGCTGCCAAGTGTCAGAATACATCATTGATCCACAGCTGGTAACTTTTTTTGAATGGCAGTGTCTGTCACATAATCTAAAGGGGTAATGAGTTAAGTGTTCTGAAAAAAAAGGGGCCACAGCTGTACAAACAAAAAGCACAGAACTGCCCTACCTTTTTGAAAATTACAGGCCTCACTGGCATAGTCTGTATTTTCTTGAGCAAACAGTTGACCAAAAGACATTATCTAAACAAATTCTTGTTAAAAAGTGTTTAAAAACCTCTTTGTTAAACACTTAATGTGTAGGTCTTGAATTAGTATTTTGTTTGGGCTATGGGTATTTGAGCAATGGGAAGAGAGAATGTCTGAGTACTTGTGTCCCTTGACTGCATCTGAACGCTGCTGCATGTTTCCCTGGTGAAAGATAATCCTCAGAAAAGGAAACACAGTTCCTTAGTTGCGTGTGAAAGTAAAGAGATCTGACCTCATGTTCTTGTCAATTCTGTAGTCTGTCCTCCAGGTCTCCCTCACACAGGTGTGTCATGGTGGTCTGTGGAAAACATTCACTTTTACATGACAGGCAGCTGACAGTCTAAAGCAAAGGTTTTCGACACATCAGCAGAAAAAGGAGAGCTTGTGATCTGTGTTGAATTAGTTCAGATTTGCAAAGCGCAACTGGCTTTACAAACTTACTGCAAATACTGGCTCTTGTAATGATTTCTAAAACTCTGAATATTTCCTAATAGCAAGTTGTATGTAGGCATGAATACTGTAATTCTTTAAAAGAAAGTAACACAATTAATAACAGGGGAACTTACAGCTTTGGTACTACTTGGCTGTTTTCTTTGTGAGACTGACAGCCTGGAATAAGAGCTGTCATCAGCTCATGTAATCAGGATCTTCAAGGCTGTGTTAGGTACCTTTTCTGCCCAGATTTTTGCTTTATTTTGAAGTTGAATGTTGTTGTGTTCATTGGTGTGAGCAAATTCTCTATGATTTGTGTCAGTAGTTCTTATAATTTGTTGATATTGGAAATTAATTAATAATTACATATGGCTTCCATGGCATGAATTGTGTTGAAAAAAAGATCAGATGAAGGAATGACTTTGAGAGAAAACTAAGAACAGCTCTTTTGAAGACCCTCATTTAAGTTAATTGAAGAAGTATATATTGAGCAAGAAGGTTTGACAGACTTCTAGGATGTGTTCTGACAAATTTGGGAGTGGATAAGGGAGAGGCTTGGTTCTGCTGCTTGCTTTGGTTCAGCTTAAGGAACAGGAAGAAATTCTCTGTGTTGGATGTGTGTATAGGGAGAGTGGGATATAAGGTAGATGGAAAGGGGATGGAAGAAGAAGGGACAGACATGTCTTCTACACTTGCATTTATTCCTCATGGCAGGAAGGAATGCACAAAGGGTTTGGATACAGAGATGCATGGCTGCAGGTCAGAAAGAGTGGGAGTGCCCCTGCACTGCTCAGATCTGTCCCACACTGAAGCACTTTTCTTTATTGGTTCCAGGGAAATGTTGGTAAATTTAATTTAGAGCCTTGGAGCACTATGAAATCCATTGTGATGGAGTTTTGGCAGTTTGTAGGAACTTGCAAATAGCAGAAACAATGTTATTGTTTCATTAGGCGCATGGGTCTGTACGTGAATGTAACAGGAAAACTGCTCTTAGTAAGAAGACTATAAAAATAGAAGTATAGGATGTTAGAAAAACAGTCCTTTCTTTCATCCTTAGAAATACAGAAGGAGCTGAATATTGCTAGCCAGAGTTCTTGGAAGGCTGAAAGAACAATCTGTAAACACTTGAGGGACGTGGTAGTCACAGGAAGATAAGGGGGGAGCCCCCTTAATAGTTTCATCAGAATTCCCTGGCTGGGCTCCTTGTCTTTGGCTGCTTCTCCCTAGGGGTCTGCATCTTATCTCTCTGGCTTCCTTTCCTCTATTTGCCTCTGACTAATAGGCTTTGTCTTCTGGTTACTGGAAGTCTAGTAAGTTCTTTAGTCTCTTACCCCTTCCTCCTTTTTAAAAATCCTAGATTAATGGCTGTAATGTTTTGCAGACTATATGTGTTAGTGACATGGATTAATTGTGTACTTGACTCTTAAGTTACCCAGCAGTAATGGCATATTAACTTGACTTGAAACAATGGTAATTTCATGGCAAATGTTCAGTGCAAATGTTGCCTTTTGGTGAAGTGCCAACTGCAATTTACCCCCTGTGAACATGTGACACAAGTAAACTGTCTATGCAGATTTGCTCACTGTCTTCTGTACAGTAAGTTGTCTCGAGTGCGTCTTTTGAAACAGTCAGTGATTTCTCCTTCCCCCCTATCTTTTGTCTATTGCTTGAGTCAGGTAATTACAGATCTGGGTTGAAACCTTCCCAGGGAGTGATGAGGAAAGCCAAGACTTGCAGATGTGCTCCCATTGCTCACTGGTCCCTTGGCTTCCCCCTTCCCTGAGGAGGGTTTGTGGATCCACCCAGCTCTGATTTTCCCTGCGCAAGTGCCAGTGTTCTTTGTGGTGAGGTGAGGAGGTTCTCCTTGTCACATGTGCCTTTGGTGTGATAGTGTGGTGATGATTTTACATTCTGATCTCAGGCAACAGCATAGCAAATAGGGAACCAAAGCCTCTTGCCTAAAATATAATCTGAGAACTGACCCATTTAGGTTTCTGTGTGTCTTGGGGGGCAGCTCTCTAGTCCAGTAATCTGCATATTAAAGGAAACAGAAAATCTGGATTTTAGTTAAAGGTTATTTAATTGCAAAATTTTGCTGCTTGAATAATGACTGTTAGGAGGCTACTTAGATGTAAGTGTTAAAGAACTGTTTCACAGAAGTAGGAAAACTGTAGAGAAACAACAAAAGCATAGGTGGTGAGAGAGGATTCCAGTAAAGAGAGTAAGCTACTATAATCTTCTGGTGTCTCAGAAAGAATGGTTACAAATGCTGTTCTGTCTACAGCATCTGTTTTGTGAAAGACAAAACTTACTTTGCAAAATGTGAGAATGCTGTTCCTGACCTCCTGTCACAGTTTGTTATTCCCACAAAGTCAGACTGCCAGAGACAGTATGACAGTCATAGTTGTTTGTTGTCTCACTTTTCCTGTTTAGTGAACATAAGTGGGTTTTTTTAAACCAAAAGGATTATGTGCTCCTGAAATATTTCAGTCTTATTTTTGCATACATGTAGTAGCAGAAAGTGGCAGTTTTTAGTTCATTCCTTGAATTTTTTTTGTGTGTGATACTTTTCGTCCTGCAACTTTGGAACTTGCAATGCAGTCAGTCTTATCCTTTTGTTTTAAAATGAAAAGGGAGGGAGAAAATCATCTTAGCACCTATGATTATGAAAGGCATGTGTAGCTTAGTAATAGACTCACAAACACAAATGTCCTACCTCTTAGTTTTGGTCATATGCTGACTGTTCAATATTTTCACTGCCAATGAGTCTGTACAGAAAGCCTTGAGTGTTCTGGATCAGCATATAAATGGGCAGCCTGGAGTGCCAAAGGTCTGATGTATTACAGCAGTTACCTGTACTTGAATTAGTGATTATGTCTCATGAAGCACAGGATAGATACCTACACACCTGGTCTCTTGTGGGGCACAGGATGTCAAGAGAAATCAAGAACGTGTGAAAACTTGTGGGAAAAAAAGTGTGTGTTGGTTGAAGCTGCCACCAGATTTCTCAAGGAGAGGCAAGAATCTTTGTCACAACTGATGGCCGAGTTCAAGTACTCAAAGGAGCTCCTATGAAGCTGCTGATACATTTAGCATCAAAATACTGCAGAATCCTTTGTATAGTGGGAAATGTTGGTGTTGTTCACTGAAATAGGGAAGTTGCAGATCAAATCAGGAGAGAGAATTAGGGCTTCTGCAGATGGCCGTGTGTATTTTCTGCTTTAGAAACTGCCGTCGGTTTACAAATCCAAGCATATGCTCTTAAGGCACTTTGACATGTCAGTGCTTTCACTTAGAACAATTTGTTGTACATAACTTAGATATGATTCCAGTGTTGATGTGGTCAGCTGGTACTGAAGTTCCTACACTACTGCATGCAGTGAGTGATTCTTTTGGCTGTCAGTCTGTAAACTGTGTTACACTCACTGAGATGGCCAGTGGGCCTTCTGTAAACTCCTTATGAGCATCTGCTGCCAGCAGGGACTTTAGGAGGTGGTCTGGCTCTTGTCTTTAAACTTGTCCCTTCAATGTTAGGTGCTGTGTGGGTCACTGTTCTCACTGCTGCTTTCTGCTGGAGAAGGGAGACTGTTTGCCAGAGCTGCTGGGAGGGCTTCCTTTTTTTTGTGTGACTGCTGTCTTTTCTTCATTGTTGAGAACAGTAAGAAATATGAAGTTACTTATTACAATTAGTTTAAAGCATATCTTATTATTATAGGAGTCACTTGATATAAACTTGAATTATATTCAGCTGAATGTAATTGGCGAAGGCACCTCAGACACTTCAAGGTGAAGTGTGATAGCTGAACTTAGTGTAGAAGAAAATCTGTACACACTTAGCTCAGTTTAAAAGTAAATGTTTTTCTTTCCATTGCTGAATAGATTGTAGACCAAGGTGGATTTTCAAAGTTATTCTGGTTTGGCTGCAGAGAGCTGCAGTTTTCTGTAGGTTAATTTGCAGAATGGATTGAGCCAGGGTAAGGTAAATACATGTAGCACAGCTACTTTCAGGTGCCTTCAGTGGGATGCATCTCTGTCAAATACCCAGGGGCTGTGGTTTCTTTTGGTCCCATAATCTGCAGTTTTTCTGTAGAGATGTGAACTGGTCATGTCAGCACAGAGTAGCTCTTCCCCTGGCATAAGCTGCTTTAATTATTCATAATACATACTGAGGTGTTAAAGGTCTGTCATGCTGTGCAAAAGTTAGTATACCCTGGAAAAATACTGAAGGATTATTATTGTACAACCCTTTGCATATGAAAAGGGAAAAACCGCGCAAACTCTCATTAGAAGATTATTTGCTTTTTTTGTACATGCTGGAGCTTTTATGGCCTTTGACAAGGATCTTGAAGGAGAAGGGGATTATTGGTAGTTTTTAAATGGATGGAGATAAATTGCTCAGTAACTGAACCTTTGTTTTTTGAAGGTGGTTGAATTATGTGCAGCAAAATAAATGAGTTTGTTCGTGTCTGAGTATGTAAGAGGTAGGGAATTGGCTGGAATCTGGTTTGGATTCTGGTTTCAGCTTTACTGAAAACTGATGGCATGATCTTGAACAGCTGTGTTTGGCTGTCTTGATTTCCCCTCTGCCCATTGTCTTGTTCATAGCTTAAATAGACTTCTCAAAACAAGTACTGCTGCTGCATGAATTAGTTCATTAATTTATTTACATTACAAAAGCACCTGAAGGCACCCTTCTAAAATTACATTCTGTTTAGCTAACTGGACTTGGGTTTGTTCTTTAAAAATACAATAATCCTAACAAATCATTCCACCCACCTAATAAAGTAAGATGAAGCACATAATAGGAAACAATTGAAAAATTTTTAGCGGGGCCAAATGGAAAAACAATGAGAAGTAATCAGTAAGTAAGGTATTGTGTGGTTAGAGAATGTGAAGGGAAGGTAAGGATTCAAGGATGATGCATTTATTTGCTGAAAAAGCTACTTCAGGAAAGTATCTTCCCTAAGAAAAAGTAGTAAGGTGCTTTAGTCTTCCTCTGCTTATAATTTTTCATATTATTGTCCATTTTTCTTGAACTGGCCTTAGACAATTAGCTGCATGCAGTGAACTACAGACCTGAAACATCTGTTCCACTTTTTCTTGAGAGTACTTGTTGAACTTTGGAAACGAAATGTGGTGTCATGCCCTGTGAGTGCATGCAGAGTCAGGGGCTCTTCAGCAGTGCAGAAAGCAGGTTTCTTCTGCCCAGTCTTGAATGGAAAAAACACCTTTGATGAGTAAGCTCTGGACTTGGAGTGACAGCACAGGTCAAGGCTCAGGTGTTGTAAAAGACTTTTGCCTGCATCCTGGTGACTGAAGGGGGAGAGGAAGAGGTTTGGTGATTTGGTGGCCCTGAGAACCTGGCCCAGCATTATGGACTGTAAATATGGTGAAGTTGTTTCTGATTTTTTTTTTTTTAATAATTTTTGTACCTGGCCTTCCCTTACAAGTAGTTAAGCCTTTCCAGTATGATCTTTCTCAGAGAAGTCTGCTTCTCATTTGAGAAAGTATTCAGGCTTCCAACATAGCTGTTGCCTGGCTTGGTTTTCCCCTAGACTGCCATGTAGCCTTCTGCCAGGTGGCAGCTGGAACTCTGCATGGTGCCTTTTCAGGTGTCTGTAAAACTAGCTTCTACTCTATGCAGACATGTTCTGTAGAGACAAATTTTACCCAGTTTGATCACATTTCTAAGGCTGTTTTGTTTCCAAAGCTCAGACTGAGGTTAATCAGAAATAGTTTTGTTATCCTGGTTTGGAACATATTGGTAAAGTTCTCATGTATCTGCCCACAAAACCATTATTGTCTGTAATTCATTGAAAGGTTCTTCAGCTGCAGGAAGCCTCACAAACTAATAATTCATTTTAACTAATTGCAGCAGGACTTTCCTGCTTTTAGACTTCCTCTTGAGTAACTTTGCATAAGTGTATTTGTGCAGCAGTGGAGTGGAGCAGATCAGCGTGACAGACAGGTGCTAGTGCAGCGCTTGGTTGGGGATGTGGTGGGGTGTGTTCTGGGCTTCTGACAGCCCATAATGTGCCATTGTCCTGCACTCAGAGGGTTTCTGCTGAGAAAGTTTCATTGCAGGTTCAGACTTGAAATAAGCAGTTTCTGTAACGTGGCGGCTTTGACTGAAGTTTGGTTTATGCAGTAACATTTGGGCACCAAGTGCTTGGTGCTGTAGTGTAGAGCTCTGAACTGCACAGTGTAGAGCTGATCGTCTCAGTTTCTGCCTGCTAAAGAGGCAAACAATACCATTGATCCTTCACTGATTCCCCACAGGAGGGCAAAGAAAGTTGCCTTAGGTGAGAAGGCTCTTACCTCTGGGAAAGCTGCTGGGGGTGTGGAGGGCCTGCATGGATCCTCCTGCTCTGCGCTCAGGAAAGTGAAGTCCCAGGGGCTTAGACACAGGTGTGGAAAGAGGCAGGTGAGCAAAACAAAGGCCTCCATCATTCCAAGCGTCCACACTATTTACTGACTTATTTCCCCGAGGGTTGCTGAGGGGTTGCTAATGAGCAGTGCCGGCTGTTGTCTGAGTTACTGTGCTGTGATGCTGCTGCTCCACAGCAGCACAGGGGGAGGGGTGTTGGTGACCACAGCCTGCAGCTACACCTCGCAGCTCTGGCCCAGGGACTGAGCCAAAACCTGTGCCACCAAAGTACTGATGCTTCTGTCCACCCCCGCTGTACTCAGTGTACGTGATTTAGGATGAGATCAGTGCATTGCTGTGCTATGACAGCCTTTAAATACAGCCTTGAAGAGCTTGATCTTTTAACTGCTAGCTCATACTAACTTTTTGTTCCATATGCCATAGTTGTGTTGTCAAAGTTTACACATGCTGCTACATTAAAAATTTTAAGAAGGTTAAATGGACAACTCAGAAGAATAATAATATAAAGAAAGGGGAAGAATTGTAGCTGGAGATTCTAACATGTTAAAATTTCTGGCTCCATTCAGTCTGCGTGTGTATAGGTCAGCCAACAAGGAAATTATTTCAAACAACCTGAAAAAGTTTGGCTTTTGCTGGGTAGGGCTGATCTCCATCAGATTCAGCTTCTTTTGAACTTGAAATAAGTGTTTGCTTCCAGTATGTGCAGTAAGTCAACTGGAAATGTAGATTTGGTGGATCGTGGGATCATACATATCTTCCAAAGAAATACAAATATGTTTGAAAAGTAGTTTATTGCAAAAAGTTGCCATGACAATAATTTTTCAGAATGTGAACAGTAAGATGTTTATACAGGTTCCTGGGGAATGAGGCTGCACAGCAGCCTGTGTTCCTCCCTGGTGATTTATAAAAGGAATTATTTAGATGCAGGAGGCCAAAAGAAATTAACATAGATGTGCCAGATGTTGCGTTTTCTTAAATTCTTGAAATTCATGAGACGCTATGGTGAAATAGGAAGAAATTCAAGCTAGTACTTCCACCATGAGAGGGGCAGACACTCCTCTGTTCCCTTGCATGTTCAGCTGCCTGTGGCTGTGCACCCATTGGAGTGTCTGCTAAAAGAGCTGTGAAGCCATGGAGGAGGGTAAAAAGAGTGGTTGGTTGTGTGGAAGATGAGGTTTGGGAGCAGAGTATATAAACCCAGTGTGAGGTAGACATTTAGTCTCCATCTCAACAGTAAGTGCCTAAAAATGATTCAGTGGAGATGTTTTTGCTTTGTGTGTGTATATGAATGAAAGTACCACTCCAGAGTTTCCAGGCATTTTGAAATACTTGGGGCTTTTGAGCTCTATCAACAGCTTTGGTCTAAACTAGGTTTTATGTGTCAGTCTGATTTTCCTAATCCACATATAGGATTCATGTTTGGTGCAAATTTGTAGAGATTGGCTTTTGTGACAAGACCTTGTTTCATGGCTGTATTTCTACACTCATCCACCTCCCTTCTGCTGAAGGATGCTCTGAACAAGCTAATGTTCCTACTTGTTTCCCAAGAAGTAAATCTTATGTAAAAGGTAAGTATGCAACAAGGCAGCTTTTGATCACCTGTCTGCTCCCTAGATGTACTAAGAGCTGTAAAAACGAGATGTTTTAGTGTTTCTGTTAGTATGGCTGAGCAGGGGAGCTTTGCCAGAGATTTCCTGTTTGTTGTGTTTTTCTACTAGATCAGATACAGAGGTGTTGACTAGGGGCTGCAGTTGCAGCTTCTGCTACAAAAACCAGACATACCTTTGTCTGCTTCTCTTCAGAGGTTCTTAGTTATACAGCAAAGCTACGAATTTAAGAGAAGTGAGGTTGAGCCAGCTCGACTGAACATGGGAAAACAAACATGGAAAAGAATGTGCTAGAGAATGAAAAAAGAGAATTACTCTCCAGACCCAAATTATGCTTTGCTAGGTAGCAGCTGTCTGGCATTCACAGATTAAACAGCACTCAGCTAACATGCAGTGGCAGTGATAGCATGTCCTCTGCTTTGCTTTGAGTGCATGAAATGAGGAATTAACTCTCCCATGCTGAAAGCCACGAAAGTATCCGGAAGTGTGTATTTACCCCTAACAAACATTTGAATTTGTCTGTTGTTTTCAGTACCTGTTGTATGGTTCATATGATAGTGCAGAGTTAATGGTGTAAATGCTACTTTATAAGTCAAAAAGGTGAAGTAGTTTTTTAGAAAGTGACTCTTTGAGCAAATGGAGTTTGGCTCTGAAGGGTTTTATTAAATGCACTGTTGGTTCTCAGTGATGTGGTGCATTTCATGGTTTTCATAGCCTCTTCTAAATCTAAAGATTTGTGTGGTCTTTTGTCTTCCAGCATTCTATGTGGAGTCCAGGGAGCCTAAAGGAAGCTGTGAAGCTAGTGGAATGATTCCCTGTGTAGCTGAAGCTATGTAAGTATGAGATGTTTGCTTACAAGATCACTTGTCCAGCACAATTGTTAGAGCAGCGATCGCTTCTGCTTCAGCAGTGGCAGTGATCCTCTCCTGCCTCCCCAGTGAGAAGCTCTGTGTATCTGTTCAGGGCTGAAAACAGGGCATCCATGATACACTGCTCCTTACTCTCAGCTGTTTTTAAAGTCATGTATCCCTGTCCATTAAAGTTAGATCACGCATATTGGAATTCTGTAAAATTCTTAGACTATGCTCAAGTGTTTGTGAAAAGCTGCGGCTGGATTGAGGCTTAGTTAAGCTCTAGTTATGTTGTCTTTGCCTTAGCTAGTGAAGTGCTACTTGGAAAGGGATTTAATGGTTGACTGAGCTGTCTCCCCTTTTGTTATGAGATTTCCTAAATTTGTCTTTGAGGTCTTCTTGAATGTATGGAAAGCTTTTTCCTCTACTCTCTTGATACTTGCTGTGTTTTGAAACTCATTATAAATACCTTCTGATGCAACACTTCATTAAACAGCATAATGCTTGTTTTGCTTGTTATTCTCTGGTCATATACAATAATTTCTATTACTACAATAACATCAGTCATAGAAAAATACAGGGTTACTTAAATATCTCCTTCGCATCTTCTCTCCTCCTGCCAGCTCCCCCCCTTCACTTCATTGCTGCTGTTTTCAATTGTGCCATGGTGTGCTTGTATGATTGAGAGTTATTACTGAGTCACTTTGTTTTGCTTCCTTCAAATTTTGGTTTATGTATGATCTGGTCACTTGAAAATGAAGGAAAAATGCTGCAAATTTCTTACAGCACTTAGAAAAAAGTATGACACAAAACCCCCCACCAAATCAAAAACCCCCACCAAGCATTAGCCAAGGCCTTTGTAATCTTCTCTAGGTTTTCATCTAATATGTGGGGCCATATGGCTCTGCACATCCTTTGTTCCAGGAGGGTGATTTTCCTTTAGCTGGCTATATTCGCCAGCACTCATCGTCCTATGTTCCCAGCTGCTGACTCCTTTCTAGAAAGGTGCAGAAAACGTCAATGTGGATCTCTGCTTTGAAAGAGGAAGATGGCCTCATGGGCATGTTGGTGATTCATATGTACTGGAGATCATTGCTCAATACTTTTCTGAGTAATAGACTTTGGGAGCACTGCATCCTGTAGCTCTGAGCACATTCCAACCTTAGCCCTGAATTTTGATCCTTTTTAGTAGAATGGCAAAAGCAGTGGTCACTGCTGCCTTTTATGTCTTGCTTTTATGCTGTGCAAGCCTCTTAGTAATTTTGCTCTTGGGAACTGATCCTTTTGGGAATTGATGCTTTGCCACCAATCCAGTGTAACCTTTGGGTACACAAGAACTTTATACTCGTAGCTCCTGATCCAGCTGGGAGAAATCTCTGCTGGTCCTTGTGCTCTGTGATACTTGCTTTGCTCTGCAGCTGAGCACACAGCTCTGTTCACCTTCCCCAGGATGCTGTCTCCCACTCCTTGAGCTGTGGCTTCACTGCACTCCTGATGCTGCAATTAGATCCTCTCTGCAGCCTTCCTTAACAAAAGGGCCGGCTTCTCCCACTTGTTTCTATCTCCTTCCAAGGCTCTTGTTCCTTTCATGCCTTGAAACCTGAGTCATGTAGGAAGCGGAGGTGACTAGTTAGTGAAGTGGATCCAGCTCAGCAAAGGCAGTTTACAAAAGGGTAACTGATGGAGTGCCAAAAGACTTTTCTCTTACAAAACCAGATACATGCAGAAGCTGCCAGCGGATGCAGTCTGGACTTTTTTTTTTTTCCAAGCTGGTTTTGCTATTTTGGGGTAGAATGCTTCTAAGTATCTGGCACATGGCATCGAGTTTCATGTAGAAGAAGAGTGAGGAATTGCAGCAACTTTACATCAGTATCTTCTAATGTTTGTTCATAAGGAGTAGGATTGTGCTCTGAAAACCTCCTTGACAGGGAGGAGGAGGAGCTGTTACTGCAGGGAAGAGCAGTGCTAGCAGTGCCCAGGCAGTGGCTGTTCAGGAGCAGCATTCAACTCTTTGTAAGGCAAGTAGGAGTACTCAGAATGTGTTTGTTATTGTTAGAGGGATATGATTTGAGGGAGGTGGTTAACTTGCCCTCTAGGGGTTAATGCTGCTGAGCTTGCTTGTTTTTTGGAAACTGCTGGTGGGACACCTCCTTACGTACAGGTGTCTGATAATGCTGGCAGATCTTCCCTTTCTGTATTGTAGTGCTCTTTTTGACAGCAAATGGTTTTAAAAGCCATCGGTTTCATCACATTGGTGATGTCACTTTGGAAACCTGAACAATGGATTGTTATTATCATTAATACAAGCTGTTGCTTAGGAAGCATGACAGCATGAGTCACTTTTATTAGGTAAATTATGGACATAGTATGTATTGCAAACTGCCTTTAAAAAAAAAAAACTTCGAATTGGGATTCCTCAAGTGAATTGGATTAATTATAATGTGTGTGATTTTACTACTTTAGAGGAAAGTGCTGTTCACTAATAGGCAGCTGATCCTTAACCTTCTCTCATAGGGAAAAACTGTTTGAAATCACCAATAGCTAATAACTGTTGTTACATCTTTGAGCAGAAAGTTTTCTGTACTACCTAAACTCTGCTTTGAACTCTAATACTAGTCTATACTCAGGATTTTTTATTCTGTTCTTTTAGCTGTGTGCTTCTCTCTAAAGAAAAATTTGTCCAGTTTGGTGCTAGCTGCCTCTGAGAAACCATGGAAGAACAAGAATTAGTGTAGATTGAGCATTTGAATTCAGATGTTTTTAAAGATAGTGGGGGCAAGCTGGTATGTGGTAGTTAATCACTAAGCAGTTTTTACACTGCCTGCTAATATCCTGTTTGTTTTGGTGTAATGAAATAATGGCTGGTGTAGACTGGAGAGGATGATGTCGCTCAGGCACCTGGCAGAACAGAAATCAGAGCCATGCTGTGCTTTGTAGCTCACGGAGCTGTGAAGTACTAAGGACCAGTGAAATTATCTTATAATTTATATTTACATGCGCCTATATTGACATGAGTATTTTTATAAATCCTTTCAAATATATACTGTTGTGGATTTCTTGAATACATTAAATCAAACTTTGCTTGCTTGTAAAAATGATGCTGCAAAATTAATCTTTAAAGCATTGTGATGAAAGAATATATAATACCTTTGTTTCTTTGTCTGCTTAAAAAAATAGGCATTTGCTAGTTTCATGTGTGGGTTATGTGCTTAAGAAAAGTGACTGGGGAGGGAAAGGGAAGCCAGGTAGTCAAAACCAGCATCTTGGCTGTTGTAGTTCCACTGGCAAAATATTTTGCTCATGAAGCTGCACACGTGCTGTTTTGACAAACAGGCATAATGACTGAGAGATTTATTTTTGTAATCCTAATATCTGAAAATTCATTTGTACTTGTTGCTGTTGTTGGTTTAAAAGAGGACTTCAGTCTCAGTAAAGCTTTGCCCAAGAAAAAATAGAACTGACGTGACAGCTATTGTAATTACTAATTTTAAAATTTTTATCTCTCTTCTTTCTTACTCTAATTCTAAATTGAAAGCTATACACAAAGTTAAGTCAAACACAATTTTTATGTTTGAAGCTTTTGTCTAACTGACAGCAGAGATGAAGTGCAAGTAAGTGTGTAAAGGAGGACTATGATAAGCAATTGCTTTCTTGGAGCTGACATTTCTGAGAAGTGGAGTGTCCTTGGTGTAGCTGCTCGCTGATAGGGCAGTATCAGTGTGTTAGCTTGGTTTTAACAGGGAAAATTGGAGAACCCTTTTCTCTGGGCAAAATATCATTTCCAAATATGCAAGGCTTTGTGATTTATAAAAATAGAGTATGAAATCATTTTGGCATTTTAATTTTTATTTTTAAAAATCCCTTCTGAACTGGAGTTACTACTTCTTATCTGCATGTGTGTCTGTCTGAATAAGTTTCATTAAGAAGGCCCCCTCCCCTGTCTGTCTCCTTACCTGAAGGGAGGAGCCCACTTGGAACAATGAACAATTTTTGAATACCCTCTTGCATAAGAAGTGTTGCCTCCTTTCTGCAAACACACTCTGTGTATGTTTTAAGTACAAAACCTAGATTCCAAGCTCTGTTTAAAAATAAACACACAACTTCCACTCTCTCTCCTCCTCCCCCAAACCAGCCAACAGCCAGCCTCCTCCCCCTCCCTGAGACATCCCTTTTGCTGAAGGTACAGTCTAGATCCAATGCTTAGGTCTCTGCCAGGTTGTCCCGTCAGTGTCCCTGTCCTCCTTTCCCTGCTTTGTTTGTGTTTTATATTCTATATATGAAAGGTGGGTATACTTTTAAAAACCATTTCCTTTAAAATATTTCTGGGTTAGAGTTGGTGTGTCGTGATGAAGCCTGTGCATGAATCAACCTCTTTGTAACCTATGCTGCAGTAAGAATTTTAGGAATTTCCTTTATTAGGACCCGTTAGTATAGTGTAGCACTGAGTGAGCTGTATTGATTTCTAGGTAAAACAGCCTAAAATTGCCTGAAATTTATGGCTTATTCCAGCCTTGTGTACACTGCTCCTTTTCAGTATGCAAAGCTTAAATATCCTGAAGTCATTCACTTAATGGCAAATGTTATCCCACATTTAATACTTCAGATATTCTTTATAGAGAGACAGCAGTTTGACTCTGAAACTGTTTTTCAGGTTAGCTGAGTGCTGCTAATGGCATGGTGAGATGTGTTGAAGAGCAGCGGCGAGGGTGTCCAAGGGCAGAGGGACCGTGCTAGGAGCTGGGTTTGCAACATCATGGGCCAGTGTGTCACCAAGTGCAAGAATCCTTCTTCTACCCTTGGCAGCAAAAATGGGGAAAGAGAATCTGGCAGCAAGTCCCACAACAAGAGAAGTGCAGTCCACAAAGACGACCATGGCTCAGCTTGCAGGAAGGCTTCAGGAGACATTCTTGTGAATGGGACAAAGAAAACAGATGCTGCTGTAGAGTCCAGTCAGCCTCCAACGTTTTCTGGAGATACAAAGAAAGACTCTGTTTGCAGTGCAGAGGAATCTTCTCTTCAGAGGATTGGAGAGTTATTCAGGAGGTATAAGGACGAGCGGGAAGATGCCATATTGGAAGAAGGAATGGAACGATTTTGCAATGACCTCTGTGTTGATCCCACTGAATTTAAAGTACTAGTTTTGGCTTGGAAATTCCAGGCTGCTACCATGTGCAAATTTACAAGGTTAGTTCTTGTAGAACTTGTAATTATTTTCATATGTTAAAGTATATCCTGTCAACAGTATGTTGGAGAGACAACCTCATTAGCTGCAGTTACTTATTTCTTCTAACACTTGCATTTTGATCAAATTAATTCCTACCACTGCACAAGGTAAGCTTTGTATTGTCTTCTTTTCCCCTTCTCCTCACACTGGATTTCAGAAGATGAGGTTTTTGCCATTTTGCTGCTAGTGATGAACAGTGTAGAGAGATTCTGTAGACATTAATTTATTCTTGATTTGCCAAAAGCAATTTACTGTATCCAGCATTTTCTTGGCGATACGATTGGACACTGAAATTAATTTTTCCTTTAAAGTAATGTAAGATTCTTTAGTAATTGCTACCAACTCTCTTAACAGTCTGTGAAAGAATGACAGAATTGTTCCTGTCCAACCAGTGTAACACCTAATGTCTTTTTTCAAAGAGTAATCTTGTCAAAGCATAGAGAGGGAAGGAAATATGAGGATTTTGACACTGGTAGCTGTTTCATACTAGCTGACAAATGATTGCTGTTCAAAGTGCTGCACGCCCTTTTGGACAAGGGGCTCAGTCAGCAGGCTGTCCATATGTGTGATGCTACAGGAAACAATGCAATGGCTAAAACTCCCCCCACTAAGCCCACAAGCAAACCCAAAGTGCAGCAGCCTCCCCCAGCTTGATTGTCCAGGTAAGAGCAAGTGAAGAGTGCCTACAAGGACTTGCAGGGTGAGAAGAAATTTTTCGGTTTTTGGTCTGTCTAGATTGGTTTCAGTAACGCTGCTTGTTTTTACTGAGCTTAATACTTTGGTGTTCAGAGCCTTGACCCAAGCCTCTGCTGTGCACTGAACAGCATCTTCAGAGTCTTTCTGGCTGAGGGTGTGTGTCAAAGGGATGAGTTACTCTGGAATGCAAATGTGGATTTACTGGAGGCTGACAGCACAGGTATTTGCTAAGATGCTAAAGGAATTGTAAGTAGCGTCTGTGATTCTGCACAGCTACCATGAGTATTATTAACATGGTTTTAATTTCCTTGGAGAGGACAGATCTAGTGGTGAGAGGTTATATTTGTTGAAGGGCACACTCCATGGTACAGGTGCTGATGGATTTCTTCCATCAAGGAGAGCAATGTGGTCTGTTCTCCTGAGTGCTGCTCCATCTCTTGTCTTCCCTCCAGCCCATCCTGTGTCAGCCTGCTGGCTCTCCTGGCTGGTTATAACACCTGCTCACAAGCATCAGAGAAACTGGAGTTAAACGTGTCCCACTTGGTCCAGGGCTGGTGCTCCCAGCAGTGTCCATACATTGTGCTGCAGCCCCTGTGGTGCTGTGCTCCCTTACAGGCTCTCAGCAGATGCCTTGCTGACTGACACCAGTGGCTCCCCTTTGGTTTTGCAGGCTGGAAGAGCAACCAAAAACCACAGGAAAAACAGTAGTGAACTGCTATGTCCCTTGCAAGCAGTTTGCCCAGAGCACAGGCATTTAGACATGGGCAGTATTGAATCAAGTTAGGATAAATGTGTTAATTTCAAACGTGAAATTTCTTCATCACTTTTTAATGTGAAAGGCATTCCAGGGTGTGGAAGTGTCCAGAAAAGCCAGAAGCAGAACCTTTCAAATGCTGACACTGGAGGGGTTACATGTGGTTCCCCAAGGCATTTAGGAATGCTTTGGATTTGTCTGTCTTTCCAACAGCTCCCGTTGCCAAAACCTGTGTGCCACTGGAGCTGAGGGTACACCTTATCTTGTCCAGGTGATCCTCTTTGATTCCGTGTAGCTGAATGGAGACTGGATGCCTTGGGCATGCAAGGTCAGTGGAAGGGCTCACTCTAATTTCTCTTCTCTTGCTTAACAGGAAGGAGTTTTTTGAAGGCTGCAAAGCAATAAACGCAGACAGCATTGATGGCATTTGTGCAAGGTTCCCCAGCCTCCTAAACGAAGCCAAACAGGAAGATAAATTCAAGGATCTCTATCGTTTCACCTTCCAGTTTGGCCTGGACTCTGAAGAAGGACAGAGGTCACTACATCGGGAAATAGCCATTGCCCTTTGGAAATTAGTCTTCACCCAAAACAAGCCCCCAATTTTGGACCAGTGGTTACACTTCCTAATCAAGAACCCCTCAGGAATCAAGGGAATCTCCCGGGACACGTGGAACATGTTTCTAAATTTTACTCAGGTGATCGGACCGGACCTTAGCAACTACAGCGAGGACGAGGCCTGGCCGAGTCTCTTCGATACCTTTGTGGAGTGGGAAATGGAGCGAAGGAAAAAGGAAGAAGAAACCAAATGTATTCTGTCTTCAGACACAGAGGGCCTGTCTGTGGATGAACAGACTTAGTGGTGGCCAAGCAGCAGTGACAAAAGCAACTTGTTGCCCTTCACAAAATGTAAACTCTGGATGTTTCTGGAAATTACCGAGGCTCCAGATTTTTCTACTTTACACCTTTTTCTGCCTTGTCTTTGAAAGGGCTCTAGAATGCTGTATCATGTTTTAGGCACTTTCTTAATTTTGGTTATTCCTTTTACTCTTGCCCTGAAATATTTGACCCTGGCTACAAGTTAAGCTTTTTATTTTTATTTTTATTTTTATTTTTTTTAAGACTTCAGATTAGTATAAATAAGTCTGATACTTCTTGCACAATGTAGTTCTTTTTAGTTAGGTTAAATTAACATTGCTAAATTATACAGTGCCAGATTAAGTTTTTCATACTACATCTGTCAGGGCAGGTCTGTACTGTGTGTAGTGCTGTTTACATTGTTGAAATTTTAGGCTGTAATAATTTTAAGGTTTTATACCAAGATGAACAGCAGTGTTAACTATAAATGCATTAATCCTGGGTAATAAGGCTCTAAAAACCAACATAAGCAACAGCTTTTTGTAATATGGCTAATTCCCATTTTGAGCTAACTCCTAGTGAATGAGTCCAGACCATTCCTTTTTTTGGACTTTCAAACTAAATGTTGGGATTGTTTTATAAAATTACTGTACCTGTCAGTCAACTGAGTGGTAGATGACGATTTGTATCTAAATCTCTTTACACATTCACATAATAAAAGAGCAGTACTACCTCAGTTTTATTGAAAGTGGACTTGTTGATGGACTTCCATTTTCTCTGGAAGTTGTATTTTTGTGGTACATGAGAATATTTTTACTTGACTAAAAGAACCAAAGGTTCTGCTTCTTAAGTTTGCTAAACATTGACAGAAGCAACACACAAATCCTAAGTCTTCAAGGAAAACTGTGGTATAATTCTGCTTTAATTTGTTTGATTTATACCTAAAGTATTCCCTTACTTGTCTGGCAAGCACAGTACTTCTATGTAAGGAATTATCTTTTGCATTAATATTGACGAACCAATTTTTTAAACCATATGTTTAATTGCTAAATTGCAGTTAATACTCCACACTTTCTGGAGCAACAATATCGGCATCTGATGACAAAGTGAATTCTTAATGTGTTCTTAATGACAGCAGTGTAGATGAGTCATTTTTAGACTGATTTGATAATATTTGGATAGGAGTCAATTTATTATTTTACAATGCCTGTATTGGGACTATTTGCCTGTTGAAATTGTTGTGACTTAAAGGGAGTTTTATTAACACTGGTTGAAACTTTTTGGGTTATTGATGCTACCTTTTTTAATTTTAGTATGTCAACTTTTTTACACCTTTTGGTAAAAGGATTGATTGCCAAGGCTTTCTGTATAGCCAAGTGCTGGCTTAATGAATTTGATATACTTCCGTTACACACCTTTTGTTTTCAGAGCTGCATTTCAGGATCATAAACTGACTTCAGCTGAAAAAAAACAAAACAAAACAAGCCTGGACAGTCATCCATAGCATCTAATAGCTTTTGTGATATAAGGGTTTTAAAGCTAAAGGGAAACTGTTTTTAAGTGGTGAGCTTGTCACCAGGTCCAGGGTGTCACGCTTTGCACATCTGCTGTGCCCCCACAGGGTTTAGCAGACAGAGGAGTAGGATCTGCCTGAATTTTGGGACTGGCTTTGCTGGTATGCAGCCCTGCGATAGCTTGGCTTGGAGGTCATAAATCACTAGCAAAATGTGGGTAATGCAAACTGTTTATAAACAAACCCAGAAGCCACAGATAGCATCTCCTTCATCTAATGAAAGGAGAGTTTGGTCCATGCTGCTCTTGCTGGGAGACAGGCTGTGGAAAGCAAGTGTGGTTGTTTTAGATGCAGCTGAATGTGTCCTTTTGCATGAATGCCCTGAAGTTGCTGTTTTGTTGGTAAATACACGCAAAGCTTTGCCTTTGCTTCTCTAACTTTTTGTGGCATATAAGTGTTTGGCAGCAAAACCTTATTCTGATTTGATGATCAAAGCAGGCCAAAGTACTCATGCTGGAATCGTTGAATTTATGGTGAGACTTTTGCTGGTGCTGATATTTTTAAAAGACTAAAATAAATTCCCCAACAGAGGCTGCTTTGTTAGGAAAAGTTCCAAATGGAGACTGATTTGATAGTAAATGAAGTCTGTATTTGTAAGTTTGAGACTTTTTGTTCATTCAGCTATTAAATGCTTTGTTCATCACTTTTTTTTTTTTTCCCTAAAGGAAATTTAAAATGTCCAGAGTGTGAAGGTTACTATTCAAATGCATGCACACCAGCTCATGGCAGCTTCTGATTTACACCCTAGCATGCAGCAGCTCCAAAGGATGAGGGATAGAGCTCTTTAAGAAAGGTGTTTATCTTGTGGTTGGAATGTGGACAGCAGTGAGGAAATCCATCTGTAGTGCATCAGGCTCAGCCATTTTAATGTATCAGATGTAATACAGCTTCTTTTAAAGGTGGAGGTGAACACACAGGAAGGGAAAATCTGGTTTCCTGTGGGGGAAAGGACATACCATTACTAGTTGCTGAGTCCCACGTGTTCAATGTGGGGGACAGCCCTGCTCCTGTTCTGCTGCTTCCAGCTCGGACAGGAGCAACTCCACCCACTGGGCAGGGTACTTGCAAAAATAGCCAAATGATCTATGTAGCAAAGTATCACTTATCTTTAGCCTAATTCCAGTCCTTTAATTACCATTTACAGAAGCAAACAGAACAGACCTGTCAGTTCTAAACTCCTGAAGCAGGAGCTGAAGATGCAGTTCTTTGACAGTGCTGGCAGTGAGTGGGGCTGTCAGACCTCTTGGATTGCCTGGTGATTTTGTGATTCCAAACAAGACTGCCCAGACTCTGTAATGCTGGGGTGTGGGAGTGGGGTTTGTGTGTGTCTCTGAGAAGTCTTTAGTAATATTGGAACCTCTGAAATTATACTTGTTTAATGGTTAAACTGTGAATATTGTGGAACAGGCCAAATACATTCACTCTTCATTTTTTATATAATTTAATTCTTCATTGTATAGGGCACAGGACTGTAAGTGAGCAGTGATGCTGATGAAATCCTTGAAACCGTTTGCAACTGTTCAATTATTTTTTTTTAAATTAGGTTATGCGTTAGGAAACTTTATGCATGTAATGAATCTGCTGCAACTTGGGATAAATAACTATAGATAACTATATAGATAGTTGGAGTAATATAATGGAAAACTGGTCTGACATCCACAGTCTGTGGCATTTTACTGCCTTCTCTTTTATGCAAAGAAATACAACTCCTGTAAACTTCAGCCCCTAGTAATAAAACACTGACCACTTACACCATATTATAGCTTGCAACACCTTTAAAATTTGGCTTCCAGATCAACTGGAGGTTTAATTGTGCTAATTTTTACTTGAGTGGATGCATTTCTGAGATCAAAGACTATTGATTGAAGTAAGAATTTGAAAGATTCTGCCCATAGCTGACCATAAGGCATGACTGAGGCAATGAGTTGGAATTGAACACCAAATTGCTGGTGCTATTCTACATGGAAAACTACAGCTTTTTAGTACTGTGTAATCCTAGTGAAAGGACCACAGGAACATGAGCTCAGGTCTGGCAGGTGGCACAGAAGCAGCTGCAGCTGTGGCAGTTGGGACTGAGAGAGCTGCTCCCCCAGCCTGGCCCAGCAGATCTCCTGGATCAGCTGTGAACCAGGACAGTTGTCAGCCAGGCACAGTTCAGAGCATGAAATGAGCTCAAGTTGCTCTGAGGACAGAGTGGTTTGGGTTGGTGGCAGAGGGTGCAGCCCCTCCTCCCATTGACAGTGCTGGGGCACAGCAGCAGCTTTACTGGGTGACTTTTATTTTACTCTGTGTGTCCATCAGAGCCTGAAGAACCCATGGATCCAGGACTAGCCTGTTACTCATGGTTCCCAGGCCTATGCACTTATCAGTGACCTTAGACTTTTTATGATACTGTCAACATAAGTCTTGTTTCCAAAAAAAGCCCAGCAAAGTTAAGGAAACACCATGTAGTTAATAGCCACCTCAGCTGTGATATTGTTTGGTGGCTGAGGTTACATCATTCCCATTCTTTGGTAAATAATAGTCATTGTGAGTTTCTGAGTCTTGCAGCCTTGTGTTCTGCAATGTGATCCTGTTTTAGAAGGTCCTCAGTAAATTGGGCATCCAGTTCTTCCCTTGAGCCCACTCTGCTCAAAGTGTGTGCATGTGAATTTAGCCTTTTGTATTAAAAAGGAAGATGCTTAACCTGAAACTCAGAGTTCTTCAGGGTAGTGCTTCAATATGCAGAAAAACATATTTTTTCAAATAAGTATTAAAGCACAGTGTCTGCTTAAATTTTGTTGTGTGCAAACGAACCCACCAGTGTTAACATTTTCTCTCTGGACTATTGAAGATCCAACCTTTGGTTTTATAGTGTGAACTGAAGTGAAATTCATGAGATTGTAAGACAGAAAGAAGGCTGTATCTCCTTCACCATGAAGTACGTAGGTATCTCTACCTCTTGTTCTTAGACTTGAATAGTTTAAGGCTACCATCCTTTTGTGCCAGGATTTTATGCCTGGGTGAGTAATCTATTTTTTTTTAATTGACCCAAGTTAAGTATTATCTATTTGCCATAGTTTTTGGTATCCTGTGTCTAACCTGTATGCAAAGGACCCTTTGGAAGGGGGCCAGGTCATGCTGCAAACCAGAGTTGGTCCTCCTGGGTGCTACTTTTGGAGTGCAATAGATCGAGTGAGCAGAGCTATGTGGCCTGTGGCTCAGGGGCTTCTGTCGCCACACATCCTCTTCCCTGGTCAGGCTGCCTGTACTGACAGTGAATTGAAGGTGGAGCAGCTGCTCCCCAAGAGGGAGCCATCAGCCTTTTCATTTGCCCTTGAAAAGCTTTAGGAACCCACCTGATGCAGTGCCATGAGTGTATTTTTAATTTAATAAAAAATACTGTGTTTTGTTCCCTGTCGGACTGGACTTGTAACCACCCAGCAAAGATGGGAGCTGCCAGAGTGCAACAGCTCATGCATCCATTTTATCCCTGAGGTCAGAATCCTGCTCAGGATAAAACCCTTGTGCTTGAGTAAAGCTAGAGTGTTCTCAAGAGAACTGGAGATGCCCGAGTGGCTTTGGTGCTCAGCTGTGTTTATTAATGCATTGGGGTGTTCTTCTCCATGCAACACATCTGTGTCCTTCCTTTCCTCCCCCAAAGCAAACTGCAACACAGTTGCTGTCACTGCAAATCCCCCATAGTTTGATGCTGTAGCAACTGCTGCTGCAAGATTCTTCCAGTGTCAGGGCTGGTTTTGAGGTGTGACCTCTTGCACTATCAGGCTGGGCACGTATTTCAAGAGAAGAGGGGACATGTGAAACAATAGGTCAAAGGAGCATGTATGTTCTTGTCCTAACAGCTTGCCTTAAATCACTGACATTGCAGCGGTTCCTTGCTACTATTGCAATCCTCAGTCTTTGAAAATCCAACTGGTTCTGTAGGTAATACTGTGTTTTGTTTAATTTTTAATAAGTTTCTGTCTTTGCTTAATTGCACTCTTCAGATAAGCCCTTTTTGGATAACTTGTCATTTCACACACAGGAAAAATCCATCTCCAGTGTTTGTGCTGTAAAGTGTTTCTTTTTTCCCCTCTGTAAATTATATCTGGACTAAAGGTTGCCTACTGTTGAAGCAGTATGTTTACTTGAATGTTGCCATTTTATGCAGTTACAGCTGCTGACTCTTGCTCTTCTCTGGGCCCATGAGAGTGGAGATTGTGTGGCCAGAGGTGGCAAACCTGCACAGAGGATTGGTGGAGCTGAAGGCTGGCTGCTACTCCCATGTGTGTTACACGTTGGAGGACTTCACAGATTAGTGCTCTGTATTTGGAAGTTGTGACTTTTTAAGTCATGCCAAACAAAGTTATTGAAAATATACTTGCTTTCTTACCTGTAAGTTTGAAATAGTCTTCAAAAAAAGAGATGGGCTGGCAGGAGGGTTGGAGGGCCTCGTGCTGTAAGTTGTTGAGTAACTCAAGTTCCAGGAGCCATGGATGGGACTGGCAGGATTCTGTCCTGAGCCAGCACTGTGGGGGTTTGCACTGACTGGTCTTGAGGGCATGAAGCAACCACAAGGCCTTGATGGGCTGTGGAGAAGGGTCAGCCTGGGAGCACTGGTTGGTGCAGCCTCATTTCTTTCTTGTGGATCTTGAGGCCCCAGTTCAGCCTCAAGTCCCTCTCTGTGGAAGGAATGCATTTTGGTGGTGTTTGCTCCCAGAGAAGTACCTCAGTGTAACTAAGGGAGCGTGGCTTTGTGTAGCTGTCACTGTGCCTCCTGTGAGCACAGGGCCTCTGGGCTCCTCATTAAACCAGCAAGGGTGGGCAGGGTCACATCTGCTGTTCTTTGTGCCCGGGGGTGTTTTGCCTTTTCAGACTTACCCAGGAGATAACCGTGTATGAGCCAGTTTTCTCACTCTGGGAAATGATGAATGTGTTGCATGTCATGGAGCAGCTCCGTGGTTCCTCTTTGGGACAGCAGTGTCAGAAGTGCTGTGTAAATGTAATGCTTGAAAACAGCTGGAGTAAATTCTGTTTCATGTAGGATCTTTATTTCAAGGGGATGCAACCAAATTTGAAACCTGATCTAGAGGAAAATTGGGAGAATTTCAGGACAATGCATCTACTGAATCCCAATAATGGAAAATTACTTTTACATCAAATTTTCTAACCATTGGTGTCTGGAACAGAATGGAAACAGCATCTTATGGAATGTGCAATCTAAGGCACAATGCAAGTAAGGTGTGATAAGAAGGTTGTCTTTACTTGATAGCAATCCTGAGTGCAATGCTTTTGTTGTGTCCCTTTTGGAAGAAGAGCATTAAGTACAGTCTGAGGTTTTTTTGGTTTTTTTTCCTACAAGCAAAGCATTGGTTTGTCCATTACTGACTTCTTGTGAAATTTGTGCCAGATGTATATTAAATATTTTGGTGCTTTTTCTAATCCAAGCTGCCATTCATTTACCTGTGAGATTATTGTACTTCTGTATATTTTAAATGACCAACCCCTTAAAGAAAAAAACAAAACAAAAAAATTTCCTTTAGTCACAATGTATCCTGACTACTGTAGCTTGTAAATGTTCCAAAGCTTCTGGGTTTCCTGTATTCCAGTAAGGTCTGAGGGGAGGGGAACAGCTACAGAAATCTCACCCACTGGAAAGGGAACTCGCACGCTGTCCTGTGCATTACTGAACAAATGAGTAACATTTGTGATGTTTACATAACGACACATTGGTGTTCACTTTTTTGTGCTCAAGCTTTGTACAAAATGTCTTATTTAAAGCTGAAGTCCTTTTTACATTTTTCAATTAAAAAGGGACAAATTACTTATTTTTTCATGCCTATGAATAGGACTCTTGCTAGTTTTATTTGTCATGTGAGTTTCTCAAGCAGGACTCCTGGATGCTCACTAAATCCCATCTAGTCCTAGCAGGGAGGTGACCACATAATTTTTAAGTGTGTGGAAGGAAAGCTAGCTGTTTTTTTTCAACTTTGCAGTGCAAGTGTCTGCAGCAAGGACATGCTGGATGTGAACAGCCTGAACAGGAGTGAATCCTTAGAGAGGGATGAGTGCTGGGGTCAGGCTGCCCTTCACCTCCTGCTCAGCAGCAGGGACTGGCTGTGCTGCTGAAGGCACTGGCTCCCTTTCATTCTGTAGAAGCACTGATGTTATTGCTTATACCAGTTTGCAATAGCTGGAGCCAAATGAATGCCAGGCTCACTTGGAGTGACCAAAGTACCTTTGTGTGAGAAAAAATTGGCTGCATTCATCTTGCTGAATAATAGATTTTTCAGGTGGCTTTGAGTGTAGTCATTAATGACACTGACATGAGCATCTCCTGCCTGCTCACTGCTGCTTCTGGGCTTGTGCTGAATTTACCTTTCTCCTGCTTTCCTGTATTTGTGCCTGCTCCTTCACGCAGCAACTCCCAACTTCCAAATCCCAACATAAGGAAAGAGCCCAGCACAGTGAACTTACGGTTGGAAAGTAGGAGGGTGTAAATATTCCACCAGCTGTGTTTAATAATTTCTGGAATGATAATTATTTCAACTTTATCTTAGCCTATTCCAATTCACATGAAAAAATCCCTCATCTCATGGTCAAGCCTTTTAACAAACATTTCCTTTTAATTTTTCAATTTTTTTTCTGAGTGCCTAAAACTCTCCTAAGCATCTTTGTGCTTGGAAATTCTGTATGTTAACAAAATATGCTTGAGCAGCCTCTATTTCAAGTGGCAGCGGCTGCAGAGGACAGGGCTGGAGCTGTCAGGTTGCAGATCACCTCATCCTGCTTCCAGCTCCCTGTGGAAAGCCATGCAAGTCCACACAGCCATGTGCTTTCCTTCAAACATCCCTTGCCCCTCCTACAGCCCAGCCACATGGAAACTTTTTTTTTTTTTTTTTTTTTTTTTTTGTGTGTGTGTGTCTGTGAGGGGAGGGTGGGGGTGGTCAGGGAGGGAGGAGAAAGTGGAGATTGTCCAAGAAGTATGAATCACTGATTCCTCCTTTCCATGGACTAAGTACAGCACTTTCCCAGAAAGGAGGCAGCAACTCCAAGTCAGGAGTTGGCACTGCATAGTTCCAGAAATCCACACAATTCCTGGGGTAGCTGTTAACTGCTGAGCAGCTGCTGCAGGCTCTACACTGACCTGGTTGGCTGGTTTATGGCCTGGATGTTCCAGGGGAGATGCCCCAGCTGGTACCTTGGTCTCCAGCAAGGAATGACATCCACAGGCCAATCCTGCTCAGCTCCTATGGAGCACTGCTCTGCTTTGCCCCAGTGCTGCCTGAGCACCTGCCTGGCTCTACCTTCCCACAGCAAGAAGGGTTAATGGAAAAAGTTTTGTGCTTTAAGACATTTTGAATGGCTTTTATTTTTAGACATTGTAGAAGATACAGAGTGAAAGCCTATTGTTCTTATGGTAAGAGATCTTTACGAAGACGTCAATATTTAAAGTAATTAAAAATATCTTAACAAAAGACTTTGCTTAAAATCTTGGCAGTTTAACAAGCACTCCTCCCTTCATCATCTTTTATTCCCATCAGACCAAGGCCAGACTGTGATCCATGCGTGCTGCAACACAAGTAAGAGGGGTGTTAGTTCTGGTCAGTTCAGCATTCATGCACGTAACTCTGCTGGGCTGGCTGTGAGAGGCGTGTACCCCCTGGCTTACCACAATGAAAAATTATTTTTTTTCACCCCACAATTATTTGGCATCCTTCTTAATCGAGAAACCTTCTCTGAACTGTTCGTCCTCAGGGAAACAGTAGTACAGGAACCTCACACTTGGCAAGAAATCTCTTCCCAGCCTGAGCTGGAGCTCCCATCCAACCCACTCAGCAGCCTGAGAGTGTGAGCCAGGCTCTGTGGGCTTCCACAGGCTCTCTGTGGATGGAGATTCCTGAATCCACCTGTTCTGCTGGTAGGATTCCTACCCCTTGGTGATGGAAGATTGTGCTAAGTGAGAACAGTTGGAAATGGCCCAGGAAAAGTAAATTTGGACGTGCTGAGCCCAGTGACTCTGCTGCAAAGGACACGTGGTGTGGACTGCAACTCCCAGCCATCCTCACCTCAGACCTTCCTCTGTGGTGACAGGTGAGTGTGTGCAGGGTGTGTCAGTGATACAGGGGTAGAGAGGCAAATGATTGCTCAGAAATGTACAGATGCAGTTTTAGCCTAAAGAAGACAGCAGCTGATCCAGTGCCCATGTGCACTGAAGTGCCCACAGCCAGGTCACACTGAATCCAAGCTGTGCCCAGGGTGACCTGCAGGGAGTACTCTGCTGATAAGGCAGGAACTGCTGCTGGCTCTGTTTGTAAACTACAACTGGAGTGGGGGGAAGAAACAACTGATGGTCTATTGAAGATGATAAATTATAACTTTTTTTTCCTTAAAGTTATTAGTAACTGTACAATTAAAGCAAATCATGCTAAGAGTAGCCCTTGACTGCAATGGTTTAGCACTGCTATTAAGCCTAAACACCTCTTGGTTTCAGGGGAATCCTCTAGGGACACAGTTTGGAGCAGAGGATTATACAGCATCATATCTCTTCTCAGGAAGCCTTGCAAGTAAGGGAAGGGAACCTGGTGTGGCTGCCCAGCCAAGCAAAAGTGATGCTGCTGAGCAGCTCTGCCTCTGCTTCTGTTCCAGGGCATGTCTGCTGTCTCCACAAGGAATAATGCCCCTTCTGCTGAGGGCACTGAAGAAAAACAAAGGTAGATGTAATCTTTATTAGGCTGACCAGTGACAGTGAGAGCACAGAAGGCTGTTAAGTGATTATGTCCTCAGGAACCAGGGCTTTTCCAAGGAAAGACTGAATCTTTCTAGTTAATAATTAAACAGTGAGACATTGGCAGTTCAGGACCAGGGGCTAAAATGCAGGAAGCCCACTCCATCTGGAAATATCCCTTAGAGCAGTGCTGCAGCCCAGCTCAAATGCATGACTTGCTCCTTCCTACAAAAGCTGAAGGACTCAGTGAACAAATTTGGGTTTTCTCATTTTTGTTGATCACATGAGAATAAGGGCATGAACCACTGCCTTGATCAGCCATGGCTGAAGCACAGTGTGGGGAACCACAACACAACTGGTAGGTGAGGCCTTGCCTGCAGTGATTAGGTGGTTTTAGAAACCACACCCCCAAAAAACTCCTGCCTGCTGTGGAAACTGCTTGATTTCTCACAGACACATTTACCTCACTGTCATCCTCTGGGGGAGGTGGTGAACTGCTAAGATCTGTACAAATTAATCAACACTGTGGACCCTCAGATACATGAACTGTGATTCAGGCCTGCTGTGTGGGCTGAGGCTTTATTGGCCATGAAAGCAGATTAAGTACAACAGCTTCTTCAGCTTTTCTCTGGGACTTTCTCTTCCTTGTGCAGGGCTTTAATTTTTAATAATTAAAATAAAAATATCTGCTTCTCTGTTTTCCTTGATTCTTTGCAAAATAGGTAGCAAGTTACCTGTTTACTCCAGGAAAGAGAACAACGCACAGGGTGTTGTTCTGTAGGCTTCTATAAAGCTTTTTGATATGGTGGTCTAGCTTCTTCACCTTTTTCCTTAGATCCTGCTCCTGCAAAAGTGAATAGAAGTATACGTCTAAGTGTGTGGGGAGGCTGACCTGTGGGATGGTACAGGTGGGGGCAGCAGTTGTGCTGCTCCTGCCTGGAGCCTTCCACTTGGCAGGGCAGTGGCCCAGCTGCAGGGAGAACCACAGGCCCTGCTCAAATGGCACCACGGTAATCATGAGAGCTGCACCTCCAGAATTCTCAACTAAGCTCTTCTTTCCTGTGCAGCCACACAGCCCCTCACCTCTCCCTGTGACTCCTGTGCCCTGTCAGCTCTCCAGTGCCAAGCTTCAGTTCCTGGGCAGCACCACCCACTGCCTGTGTAGCCATTTGGTTTTAACATTATGCAGTGCCCTGCAAACATCTCATTATCTTATGTGGTGGTATCTCTCAAACTGCTCTATGAGAACTGATCCTTGGCAGCTCCTTTGCTTCAGCACAAGGAGACCCTTCTGTCACAAGCAGCTCTGCACCTCAGTCAGCTCAAAGTTACCCCTCCTGGTTCCCAGGGCAGTCCCTCCTCACTAACTGCAACAAACACCAGGGCCTCACACTCACACAGTCAGACAGCTGCTCCATTTTCTCATAGAAGATGTGTTTTCCTTGCTTCCCATTGCTGTAATTCATTTGCCAAATCCATCTCCAGAGGTGACCTGGAGCAAGGGCATTCCTACTTCTCAGTTCACTACCCTTCATGGTCCATCCATTTATAGCTTCAAGGGCATCCACAGCACTCTGGGCTTTCTGGAATTCTGAAATGCAAAGAGAAAGGAACACACTTTGGCAATGCTGTTGCTGCCTTCCTTGGCACCTGCAAGGCAGGGCTGAAGGTGTGGAGCAGGAGGGAGATGAGAAACAAATCACTCATCTTGCTAGAGATAAACATCAGACTAGAAATGCCAGCTGGCTGCAGCAGCACTCATCAAGCTGTTCTCACCTTTCAGGGGTGACTACTGATCTGTGTGAAGCTGCACAGTAGCCAGCCCTCACATGGAAGTACTGGAGCCCATTAGCTACGCTGGAATTTTTCTAAGTAAATGTTTGGGGTTTTTTAAGCAGTTGTTTTTTCCTCTTAAATATTTAACTATAAGGTGTTCCTGCAAACAGTATCTGCTTTCACTGGGGCATTTTAAATACCATCCCTTTGAGCCTACCTGGGTTTCAGCAGGTCTTGCTGTGTCTGTGCAAAGTCCCAAGGGCTGCTGAATGAGCTTATTTGAAGGAAATATGTAGGGTGTGTGTGAAGCTACTTACTGAGGAAACAGCAGTTCCTGTGCTTTCCACTCTGAAGATCCTTTGGCAGGAACAGTGTTTCCAGGTCTTTCAACTGGCTGAATTCTTCTTGCAAGTCTGTCTCTGTTAATGAATTCTTTAGACCAGCCACATAAATCACACCTTCATTTTCTACATCCAGTTCTAATTCCTTAATCAGAACATTGCAGTCCAGCATTGCTGCAGTGACTGGTCTCTGGACCTGGAGTGGATGCAGCAGGAAGAAAAAGCACGTCAGCCCACACTATTCTGTGTTCTGAGCTGCTATTTTAAAGTATTTTTCTCCCATTACCTAAAGCAGACAGGTTATTTCCATCACTTGACTAACAAAGGCCAACTTAATTAGTCATGATAAAGGGAGATCAGATTTGTAATGCAGAAACACTGTAAAACTAAAATGCCATAATCTGTATAGCCGTGTCACTTGGATCTGCCTTTTCAAGCTGAAGATGGAGGTCAGAATGCTTCTAACTCCCTTCTACTGACAGGCCAGAAAGGGAAAGAAGAGGGATCCAGCCACTTCCTTTCTGCCAATGGCCCTGAATTGTGCAGGGACAGGGAGATTATAACAGCACAAGTAGCCAGCATTTCCCCAGATAGGCTGCTGTGATGTTTCAGAGATACTGGAGGCTGTGCCTGGACTGAATATAACTTTTCCTGTTTGCCTTTACCTTAATGCAGGATCCTGCTACCTCAGCTCCATTCAGGCTTTCCACTGCAAGCTGGGCAGCTTCCAGCACTTCGTACTGGATACAGACATATGGCTTGAAATGGAAAAGTAAGATACTTCAGGTTTATCAGTGAAACACATTAGCCCTCCCTTTTAAAAAAGTCAGGTCTCAATAAAGTTGTGCTTGCTTTTAAAACCAGAATAATATAAAAAAGTTTGGGGGTAAAATATGTAACACTCCACATACTCTAGCTGTTTAAAACCCCCTTTTTCAATTAACACTACCTTTTTTGCTCCTTTGTCTATTAAAGGCCTTAACAGATCAGTTCTCTTTAGGACAAAAATCCCCTCAGCTTCCCCAGTGCTTGAAGTCCTCTGAGCAGCACATGAGCTGCCCTTGTCATTGTGTGAAACAGCTTTTTAGGTACAATGATTGTACCTGATGACTAAACTTCCACAAAAAAAAAATTCCAAACAGGGTAACTGGTATTTCTTTGGTTCTAATCCATATCTTTCCAAGAGTTCAGTCAGACCTTCCAGGTCTGTCAGCAACCTTTGAGTGCTCCTCACCTGGAATGTTTCAGTTACCACTGTAAGGGACTGGATTGGTCCACACCTCCCAAATTGTTTCTTCACAGACTTCATGCAAAAGTTTTCTTCAAAAGGACCTGCGTAAATTGTCAGCATGTCAGTCAGCTTGCTTCTCACCTGTTGGAACACAGATTAGAGAAGGCACTTCACAAAGCAAATGAACTAACTACTCAGTGCCTCCTGATAAATCACATCTCTCTACAAGCTCAGCACAAAGACTATTCTCAAACAAAAAATAATACCTTTTCATGAAGTCCAGAAAGAAGGTGAGATGCAAGATACTCTGGACCCAAACTGAACTGAATGATACTGAATTTGGACAGGGGAACATCTTCCAAGGCTCTCTGAAGAATCTGGAGGGACAAGAGCACACAAGACAATTGTACTGCAGAGGATCAGAAACAAGGCTATTGAACTGAACTCCCAAGTTTAATTTTCATGATTGTCCAAGAAAGCCCTCAGGCAGAAATTCTTTTTTAGTGAATCATGAGAGGATGCAGAGGATCAAAGCTCACTTCCGAAATGCTCAAATGGATTTAGCTAACCTGGTATTAACACTATTGCTAGCAGTACTGTCAGTCAGCTTTTAAAATAGGACTCATCTACCCACTCCCAGAACAAGAACAACTTTGAACTATTTTGATACTTAGACCAACCCACTCTAAGCCCATTCACCTGTTTGTTTGAAGTGCTCAGGTTACTCTGACACAGGCCAGAAGAGTCTAATCCCTCTCTGCCCAAGAGGAGGGGTTTTTGGCCAGTCACCTGCAGACAATCTAAAAAACTAGCAGAGAGAAGTACACTGTGAATAACAATACTTTTCAATATGGGGAATAAAAACTTTCAAGAAATGCTTGTCAGAGGACTAAAATTAATTTAAGAAATTTGAAAGAATATTCTTGTCCACAACATCAAAAGAACCCTAGGAAATAACTCTGTGAAATTTAAGATGCAACTACTTAAAGTGTTTCAGCACTATGCTGCAATTATTTGTGTCTGTCTGAAGATCCTGATGGCTCATGAAAAACATAAGGCACTTGTTTGATTTTACTGAGGATTCAACTGAAGGAAAAACATACATATTTGAGAATCTTATTACCATGGTTTGGATAATGGTGGAGGCTCATTCAGCTGTTCCTGGAACCCACATCCTTGTGGCTGTAGTGCAGCTTTGTTCTGTGAGACCTCAGCCAGTTTTTCAGCTGTCAGAAGCATCTCCAAGTTTAGTTCTGCTACCTTGGGGAAGGAAGAAGATTATTAGCTGGCTTTCAGCTCATCAGCTAATTGTAGCTGACCAAAAAGCCTGTGCTTTCCCTTTGAGTCACATAGGCACGCTCCAGCAGTGAAGAAACATGGGCATTAATTTCTAGCCTTATTATTTTCTGTTGTCATTTTCGAGCAGGCAGCACTCATAGCATCAACAGGCAATCATCTCCAGAAAAGTTCTTTCAGAAATAAACAACACAAGGGACTCATAAAACCAGCTGAATCACTACCACAACACACAAGGTCTCTCTCTTCTTTCATCTAGAAAAATTACAGGCATTCTTGCAGGGTGGAAGTGTCTCAGTTCTTCTTTACCCAGTGCCTCTCTTCAGGATCTGCAGCAATGCTGGCAGATGTCAGTGAGTCCTGAGCACTGGTAGTGCCCAGCTTATTCAGGTATCTGGATAGGCTGGAAGTAACAAGCTGTCAAAATGGAGGCCTCTATAACAACTCCTTTTCTCTTTTAAATCAACAGGAAGATGGGCAGAGTGGAGTTTTTTTCTTTGAAAGCACAATATTATGTTCTGTATTTTAAGAGAGAAATCTTAATTAGATATAAATACCTTTGTGGGTCCTTGCTCAATGAAGAATTGAGCTAATTCCAGTGCAGCTCTAGCATCTTCTGTAGGATCATGCCCAAGCTTCTGTTCAGACTGAATCTCCTTCCTAGGACATCAAAATTAGGTGTACAGGCAGGTTATCTGTTTTTCCACACTGACCAACATCCTGTCTTCTCTAATCTAAGTCCTTTTCAGCCAAGAGCTTTCTCCTCTCCAAAAAGGATTTCAGTTCTGTGCAGCAACATTCTTGTGAAATATTCCCAAAAGTTATTGCAAGAAATGTTTTTCCAATGTTGAGCAAAATGGTTTATGGAATTTACAGAACCACAGAATCACTGGGTTGGAAGAGACCTTCAAGATCATGGAGTCCAACCCATGCCCCAACACCCCAACACCTCAACTAAACCATGGCACCGAGTGCCACATCCAGTCTTTTCCTAAACACATCCAGGGATGGTGACTCCACCACCGCCCCAGGCAGACCATTCCAGTACTTTATTATTCTTTCTGTGAAAAGCTTTTTCCCAATATCCAATCTGTATTTCCCTTGGCCCAGCTTGAGAATGTGTCCTCTGGTTCTGTCAGTGCTGCCTGGAGAAAGAGACCAACCCCACGTGCCCACAAAAAGCTTTCAGAGCTGTAGAAAGTGATGAGGTCACCCCTGAGTCTCCTTTTCTCCAGGCTGAACAACCCCAGCTCTCTCAATTGTTCCTCACAGGGAACAAGCCCCTCACCAGCCTCGTTGCCTCCTCTGGACATGCTCAAGCATCTCAATGTCCTTCCTAAACTGAGGGGACAGAACTGGACACAGCACTCGAGGTGCAGCCTCACCAGTGCTGAGTCCAGGGGAAATTTGATAGAAGCAGTGCTATTACTCGCTATTCTGATGCATGACTAATTTTAAATTTTACTTCTTTCTTGACCAATGGCCCAACTCATAATTTGCACACAGAGAGGAAGGCAACCATCAGTTCAGTGAAATTTGGCACTGCAGAATATTACCATTCACTGTGAACATGGGGAGAACTATCCCACTAAGACACTATCCAGTGATACACTGAGAAATATGATTCAAGTCAGTAAATCAGACTTTCATGCATTAATGTTTCTTTCTTGCCAACTGAAACAGCTCTCATCTGTGTGAGCCAGAGTGCCTCTGTTGTTCTACAGTTCAATACACCTCTACAGCCCAGCAGGAAGGTGAGTTTTGCTAGGACTCAGATCTGGTTGGGTCACAGCATTCCTGCTTGCTCAAAGACAAGTCCATTTATTTTGCTGCCTGATGTTTTAAGCAGCCAGTAAATTCCTTTTTACTGTGTCTTACGTGCACAACCTGCTTCTTTCTTTTGAATCTTAGTAACAAAATAATAATCCGGATACTATTAGCAGCACAGTAAGATCCTATAGCTCACCATGACAGTTTCTAATCTTTCCCATGACAGTACAGTAATAATCTTACCCTAAAACAGCTTTGGCTAAAAATTTTAGCTTAAATCTTCGACCTTCACTTCTGGCAAAAAGCAGTGAAGTATCAATTACGCTGGGGTGGATCATCTGGAGGAGAAAAATCATCACCAGTTTAGTTTAAGAACAGTAGACATAGAGAACTGGACAGTAACTCCACAATTTTCTGTGCCTCTGCCTTTTAATTTCAGTTGCCACTTTCTCCCTGGCAGATACCTCATCCACAAGAGAGCAAAAGGAATAATCAAACAAATCCAACTCTTCCTTCTACTTCCCACTCTAGTGGGAAGATCTAGATTTGGTTAGAAAGATTAATTATTATTAATTTTAGATTGGTTAAATTACTCACAGAAAAGACTTCAGTTCTCCCCAAACCAGAGCTATCAGAAGCATCTGGCTGAAACAGAGGGGCAAAGCTCCAGTTGTAACAATATTTGAGTCTGGACAGACTTCTCTCTTTTGCGTTCTAAACAGCCCCTTGCAAATTTTACAGCTGTAAGGAGAGTTCTTGGCTTTTAAATTCCTTATTATGAATAGCCCTATTCATAGCAATTAACAAGTGTTCATTAATAAAAAAAGCAATTGTTAAACAGTTTTTAGGTGTGAAATGAGGAACACAGGGTTGGGAAAAACACTCTTAAAAACATACTCACTTCCAAAGCCTGAAGATCAAAATTTAAAGAATGGCCCACCAATATTGCATCATGGGGAAGCATTTCTTTTAGCCTGGTTTGGATGTCTGACAATCTTGTCTTCACTGGAAGAAGCATTTTCTTTGTGACTCCTGAGAATCTTCAAAACAATAGTTGGATCAGTTAAAAACACATTAGCAACTGTGTGTGCTGGAAAATATTACAAGCAGGTCCTGTAAAATATGAACTCGGTGTAGCTAATCACCAAATGCTATTTACTGTTTTCTGTTACAACATCAGAGGATATACTGCAGCTAAACTGCTAAGAGTGACACCACATCTGTTTCTTATTTCTCCCAGGTATTCTTAAGTGATGCAGTTGGCATCAGATAGCACAGATAAGGAAATACTGCAAGTCTGCTGATGGAAGGAGATGCTTCCAAGTAAGGGAACTGGGACATCACCTCCTGGGTAAAGCCAGGTGAAGTTTTGAACAAGACAAGCCTTGAATTTTGCCTGCTTTTGTTATAATCCTGAGCCCCACCCTAAAGGTGTGTACAAGCTCTATGCATTTTTTACATATGAGCAAATTTAGCTATGGACTCCATCTTATTTTATAACCAGGAGTGAAGGGTAACTTGCACTGTGTATCATTAATTTGTTACAGAACTTTCCCATGGACACAGTAGAATAGCAATGGTTCTGCCTGGTAGCCCCATGGGCACTGTGCAGCAGACTGTACACGTAACGTCACACAGCAAGAACTGTATTCTTAACACTGAGGGAAATGCAGCAAGCATCTGTGCAAACCAAGGGGTTTCTGAAAGGTCCTGTGTGAAAGCCTGAATTTGACAGGGCTGCAGCTCTAAAAGACAAAGAGATATGAAAGGTTTGTGCAAGTGACCTGGTGCAGTAGTTCATCACTCTGCTCTCAGGTTTGACCAGTTCATTCAGGAGGCACTGACCCTGGGCATCCACCAAAGACACACGAGTGACTTCGTTCCCTTTTGCAGTCACGCACTGTCAGGAAGAAGCAGAGGCAGTTGTTGAATCAGCATGATGGTGCCACTCAAAAACCTCAGCTAACATCAGCTTTGGCTGCAGCAGCATCACTACAAAGAAGTTCCTTGACTTAGAGATCTACCACTTGGGAGGTTGGTGGGTTTATACTCTACTGTGCTTTATTGTTAGATGTGCACTGTAGGCACAGTAAACACACAGGCAAGCACAGCACAGAAAAGCATTTTAAGAAGTGCTGATTTCACAGAATCAGTCTCTGCTCTGCACTGCACAAGTGCCACTGACAGCTCCAGCCCCAGAGAGGTTGTACAATTTAAAGGCAGAGCCCAGGTTGTATCAACAGTTACTCAATGCTGATGCCAAACAGATATCTCTGCAACACTAAAGCTGCACTAAAGGAGGACTCCTCACCAGAGCAGTTGCCAGAGGAACTGTGATGGCTAAAGGAAAAGATGTGTGAAGTATTTTTCCTTTCCCAAACCTTGGATAGAGCTGAGGAGGAATTCCACAGCAGTCTGATGGGTTATTGCAACATTGCTGACAAGCCTGGAAGATCCAGCTGCTGCTCTGGGAGCCAACAGAATTGAGCTCTCTGCTCAGGACATTATTTCTGTCTCATTGCCAGCACCACTGCTGAGGCCTCTCCCATGTCTGCATTAGCACTGGTACCATCAAGGAAGGGACTGGCAGCAGATAATAAGATATCAGAAGTGATTTCACAAATACATAGTGTTTGGCTCACTTGGGAACAGCTGTTAAGAGCTGGGTGCCTGACTCTATTTTGTAAGGCCACACACACTGATTTTTACCATTTCACAATCCAGACCAAAGAGGGGGCTGCTGTCCGTCCTCTGCTGATCACACTCTGTGGAGATGTAGCCCTTGGATCTAGGGGAACCTGGAGGGAAAACACACCCAGGAATAAGAAAAAGACCTTTCTTCAACAACTCATGTGACAAAACACATCACTAAACTGTCAAAATTAAAAATAACCCCCAACACAACAAAACAACTAACCAGCCCTCACTCAAAAACTGACCTTCTATGGGATAGCCATTTTTTTCCTGCTCCTCTAAAGTTAGAGTATAGCTTGTAAGACCTTTTTTTTTCCCTCCATATCTCTGAATGATGGGATCACATTGCAAATCTGAGCTTTTTGTAATGCATTCAGTGCTGGTGGAAGTCAAGCCTGCAAAATATAGAAGCATCTGTCAAGCTCAGTTTCTGCATCAGATCAACATTTAGAGGTTGCACCATTCCAAATTACTACTGGAACAACAGACTGGAGGGAGAGGGTCACAGAAAAAGACACAGAGTCTTCTTAGCTCAAACCTAATTTATATCTCTCTAATTAGATACATGTTAGAATAAAATAGTCACAAAATGGGTAGTAAAGCAGCAGGGATTGGGATGAAATATGTTAAAAACTTTCTCTCGTTTTGCATTCACTTTGACAATTGGTCCAACATGAATTACTGAACTAGTAAGAGTAAGAAGTCTCATGGTTTAAGCCATTGTACATGTTCCTTTCTAAACATGTTTACCATGGCAGCACGCTGGGATCGCAGACAATGCAAGTCATAAATTTCTGTTCAAAGTGAGTCACTGTCTTGAAAGAGACAATGCAAACTCAAAATACCTTGTGCAGTGTTTTGAGGCTTCAGGTTTGCTCCTTCTCCATACAGGCTGACTGGGAAGTTAGCAGAAGGTGCTAATGTGAATCTCTGAAAAAAGAAAATGTGAAAATGTGTCTGTGACTTTGACAGACAGGCAGAAATAAGAAGAAAATGAAGGGTTTATTGATCCCCAAACCAGCCAAATTCAGAGGAGGATGGATAAAGAAATAGTGGAAATACATTTGGTGTTTTATCAAGTAGAAAAACCCAACACAAACCAAACCAGTTCCAATGAGGGATGATACAGGACTCTTTGTACTACAGGACAGATTTGCCTTGTCTGATATGATCAAGAAGGCAAATCTCAAGACCTTCTTTGATAGAAACTAAAGCCGGTTCCTGTCTTTCCAGTTAAGTCGTGATTTACATTTGCTGCAGTTCAGGAAGAACACTCTAGAAGCTTGAAGCTAGAAGCTTCTTTCTTTCTGTCTTCCTTCAAAAATATTGCTTGTAAGTCAGAAAATGAAAATAATTATTTTAATAATACTTTCAGGAAATGGGAGAAATTTGACATAAAATACAAATAATAAAAGTGATATTTTTCAACCAGTGAGACTAGCATAACTATATTGAGAGTCTCCTCACTCAGAGTAAATTCCAAATTATTGAAATGATTCCAAGATATTTATAATCTAATTGGCATCCTGTAGGTGCAGGATACATAACAGTCAGATGACTAAAACATCAATAAACATTTCACCTGGTGTGACTTTAAAGACATATGTCTTGAAATCCTGTTCCTAATATCAAAGGCCTGTCTTTTGTTCTGAGCTGACAACTGCTGCAAACAGATCCTCTCACTTGCTGTCAAGGATGGCCACATCCTTGGAAAAGGCAGCGATTCCACTGCAGCCATTATCCCTGGGAGTGTTTTCAGGACAGGAAGAAGTTTAGAAGACACCCATGCAGTCTGGGGACTTACATGCCGGAACACTTTCCTGAGGTGTTTGAACTGCAAATAGAATCTGTAGAAATGGAGTTGGCTCATTTCATGTAGAACAACAACCACAACTCCAGCCAGGTGGCTTTGGTGATAAATACGGCACCAGCTGCAGTTAAAAAAGAGCAATAATTAAAAAAAGAAAAATAAAAATCAAAGCAAAACAATTATCTAGTGCTCTGAAAAAAAAACAGTTGGAACCAGCCCAGCTTTTAAGTCAGTAAATGGCAAAGTGCCAAATGACTTCAATAAGAAGAGGCCTTATAGCTTATCTCCAACAGCCACAGAAGCAACAGAATACAGGAGACACAGAAAGAAGAGTTATTGCAAATTTCTGCTGCATACAATTTCAAGACATGTACACCTCATTCATATACATCAGAATGTGAATATACCAGCAACTTCAACTGTAGTGATGCAGTCTGGTGAATTAATGCATCAAAATAAGTTCCACAAAATAATTTTCTATTTGCTATTACAATCTAAAGTGGGGCATTTTCTGCTTTGAGTTTCATTTGAAGATTCATTTAATTTCATTTTTGCCATTCAATGTTATAAACCCTCCTCACCCTTTCCTTTCTAGTACTGAAAGTGACCCAGAGAAAGGGAAAAGCGATTAAAATGGCTTTTTTTCTAAAATGCTCTAGAACACTCTAGCACTGTTTCAGTAGTATCTAATATTAAATGCATTAATATTTGTGTTAATATTTTAACAGGGTATTTTGTTTCCCAGTGTATGGAGCTTCTTCAGTTCTACAGCAGTCATTTAGTTTTTCAAAACTGCATGAAACAAAATGATGGAATGGTAGGATTTCTGTCAGAAGAGGAATTCTGCTTCCTGGCCAAGTTTAATAATAACTTTATCTGTACAATCCAGGCTGCCATTATGGCAACTCCATGGCGAGCGTTCCAAACCCAGCGTGGCCAATATTCCTTTCGGAATGTTTTCACAGCTCAGGAGAACAGAGCCCAGGCTGATTGCAGCTGTGGATGTACCTGGGCTGTGCTGCATTGTGGCATCTCCCCAGAGCTGCATATTTCAGCAGCTCATACAGCTGGTCCTGGCTGATTTCAGAGTCCTCACCAAGCAGAGCTGCTGACAAATGACACGACTTTTCCTGTGGAAAGGGAAATGCTGGTGAAAAGAGGTTTCATGTGATCACATCATGAAAAAAGAAGGAAAAAGAAACTATTTGGATACAACTAGCTATATTTAAAGTAACTCTTCCACTCGTTATGGGCAGGAGTTTCTTTTCAGATCCCACTTTAATATTACATTTACTCAACATTTCAGTAACCCTGGTACACCAGCTTCAAAGATTTATTTAATAAAGATGACTATAAGCAGATATATGCAGTAAGGAGACAACTGGTACACAATATCCTGGTCTCTCAACCCCTTCCCCCACTGCTGCTGTAGAGCTTTAAACATCTGTCCAAGTGTTACATGTAGCCACTCACTCTATGGGAGGCTTTCTCAGTCTAGTGTGGGATCTGCTCTGCCAGAAGGGTTTGCTGACCCCTGCAGGGAAACATGCTTCAGTGAAATCCAAGGAAGCTGCAGAAAGAAAACACTGAGGAGATGAGGTGGGGACCGTGCCACATAATTCTACACAGCACTTCTCTATACCTAAATGCACAAATTCTTCTAAAGGCTAATTAGCAAGTCAATGTGACATTGTGATGATCTCCACTGACCAGATGGCCTGTTCCAAAGAACTCCTGTAAAAATTTTAAAGATTCTTTTTACAGGTGATGAAATCCCTTCAAGGCATATAGTGGGAAAAACACCCCCCAACACCAGAGAATGTAAAACCTCACAGCATGAACAACCACTGGAAATTCTCTTCCCCTGCACACTAAAATCGGGTGCTCAGTAATCTGGACAGAGCCTGCCTAATGGGACTGAGCTGGTGTGCTCCTCAAGACATTGTCATTGGGTAAGGAAGTTAAAGAGAGGTGACAAGCTTCGTGGCTCCAGTGGCTAAGAATCATCTGGCAATAACAGCACAGGCTGGTGTAATTGCTAGTGCCTCATGTCTCATGCTAAGCGAGGCAAGTAATGACACCGTTGTTTTCAGTACGGTCTAATTAAAGCTTTGTAAAAAAACCCGCACTAAGAGCAGAGGGTTTGATTCACCAAGGAGAGGCTGCTGCCACCCACAGGAATTTATCTCTAACCGGGTACAAACAGGACCGGCTACAAACGCTGGACACACCAACTCCTGTTCCACGGCACAGACTCAGGGTGCCCTGGGCGAGGTGTTACCTCTGCACCCTTCAGGGGTGCATATGCTGAGCACACAGTGCTCCTTTCAAGATCTGCTTTGTTTACCAGAAGATTATATTGGAGAATGTATCTATTTTTTAAACTATTTTCCTGAAATGTAATGCTGAGCACTCCAAATGAGTTGTTTTCCACATCTCTCGGGGCAGAATCCAAGCCATTAACACGCTCTCCAGGGCAGTGGTCACAGCCCCAAACCTGCCAAGGTTCGAGAAGCGTTTGGACAATGCTCTCAGGCACATGGTGGGATGCTGGGCTGTTCTGTGCAGGCCAGGAGTTGGACTCGATGAGCCCTGTGGATCAACTCAGAACATTCTATGATGTTATCTGCCTGTTCCCGACTCTCCCGGTACACCGCGGGTGTACATGGCTTTGCTGAGCTCACAGCATCCCAGCGCAGGACACAGCAACAGCCCCGAGAAGCGGCTGCAAGGGGCACAGGGCCCGCACCGCGTTCCTCAGCGCCGGGCGCTCGGCTCTCACCTCGGGGCCCAAGCCCGCGCCGCCGCCACCTCCCTTCCGCCTCTTCCGCGGCCCCTCCGCGCCCTGGCCGGGCCGCTTGCACCCGTTGAGGCACAGCCCCTTCGCCATGTCCCCCACGGGGTGAGGAGACCCAACGCGACCGGACACAACCCCGCGCTGCCGGGAGCTCTGGGATCGCGCTGGGCGGCGCCGCGGCCGGAGCAGCCGAGCGCCGAGAGCGCGATGAGGGCGGGCCCGCGGGAGCTTTGAAATGGCGGCCACTCGCTGAGGCGACGGAGGGTGGCCATGGCCACCAAGCGTCTGGCTAGGTCCGTGTCCGTGTTCCGTGAGGCCGCAGCGGTGGCGGGCGGTCTCTGAGGGCGATTCGTGTTCGTGTCCCATGTCCCCATAGCGGTGGCGGGCGGTCCCTGAGCCCGGTCCGTGTCCCGTGTCCCCGCAGCGGTGGCGGGCGGTCCCTGAGCCCGGTCCGTGTCCCGTGTCCCCATAGCGGTGGCGGGCGGTCCCTGAGCCCGGTCCGTCTCCGCAGGCAGCTGGGGCTGGCGCGGAGCAGCTCCCGGGCGCGGAGCGCGGCGCGGGCGGCCGCGGAGCAGCGCTTCGGCTTCCTGATCGTGCTGGACTTCGAGTCCACGTGCTGGGGGGACCGTGGGCAGCGCGCGCCCGAGATCAGTGAGTGCCCCGAGCTGTCTTGGAACTATGTGACGTTATGTGTCTCCCTTGTATTATGTTCCTTTTACCTCAGGCCTTTCAGCCCCAGTGTAATGGAGTAATAGATATAGAAGCAGTAGAAATGTGTCTGACATATACATGTACATATTTCACAGAATATTCTGAACTGGAAGAGACTGACCAGGATCATCGAGTCCAGCTCTTAAGTGAATGATCCACACAGAGATCAAACCCACAAGCTCGGCCTTACAGCATCATGCTTGAACTCTATGCTTATATATATGTATCTGTATATATGTACATATATATAACAGAATAATGAAATATGCTGAGTTGACAGGAACTCATAAAAATTATATAATTCCTGTGAACAGTTTTAACCTTTATTTCTGGCTTTGTGTTTTTGTTCTGTTTTGTTTGTTTTGTTTCTTCTTCTCCTTCTATGTTTGTTGCAGTTGAATTTCCAGCAGTCCTGTTAAACACCTCAACAGGAGTGATTGAATCTGAATTCCACATGTATGTCCAACCCCAGGAGCATCCTATTCTCTCTGAATTCTGTACAGAACTAACTGGCATAACACAGGTATAATTGTGATGTAACATTTTTTTACAACTGTATAATTGCTGTTTACTTTTTTATTTAAAGAGGCCTTTAAAAGGCTAAAAATAAATAAACCTGAAATTAATTTCAGTGCATTCTAACACATACATACTTCTTCTCTTCCTTGAAGAATCAAGTTGACGAAGGGGTGCCTCTAAACATCTGCTTATCACAGTTTTTGAAATGGATTCAAAGGATACAAAAGGAGAAGAAAATTATATTCAGTACAGATAGTCAGAGTAATTGTGCTTCAGAAGCAAAAGCGTGTGCCTTTGTTACTTGGACAGGTAAACAGCATTTTCATTGGCTTTTCCTGCATAGTAATAACATTAGGTGGCACTAGTGAGATTGTGTCTTCATTTCTAGGCAGCCAGAATCCTGTTACTAGCTATTAAAAATGTGGACTATTGGGATAAGACTGAAAATATGAAATCCATGGAATCCTGATGTGTTCACTGCATCTTTGTTACATTTTGCTGCTTTAGTGAACTGTATGACCATTCTTAGTGTGTCTAAATGAATTGATGTCTTTGAGATCTTTAACTGCCTGATGTTATTTACTAACAACAGGGGTTTGCTTTTTCTGGTGTCCCATTGCAGCAACCCCAGTGTATCCCATGGACAACATTTCACAGCCTGTGCCTCCTGTCCAGCAGCACAGGATGCTGACAGAGTGTTGCTGTTGTGTCCCTTTATGTAGAGTTTTAGGCCTTATAAAGGGACACATAGGCCACATTATGTGGATTTTAGGCCAGTTCTGTAGTGGTGGATTGACTGTGGCTTTCCCTGCACAGACTGGGACCTGGGTGTGTGTTTGCACTACGAGTGTAAAAGGAAGCAGCTGCGCAAACCTGACATTCTGAATTCCTGGATTGATCTCAAGGCAACGTACAGGGTGAGAAGATTGACAGACTGAAACATTTCTCCCCACACTCACCTCAAAGGTTGTACCTGAGCTTACAAGGCAATGCTGGATGTCTCAGTGACCACAGTAACCTGGTTTTATTTTGTATTGTTATTGCTCAATAACCAACTGCCCTAGAACTGTGTGAATTTGAATAGAAATCTTAATGCTAGGAAAAGATGGTTGTTTGATAAAAGAATTATAATTACGAGAATTTTTAAGCTGCTCTTCCTTTCCTGACATGTTTTGCTCTCCTTGCTTCCTATTTATTTTTTTGTTTTGTGTGCTCTTATTGCTGCCTTATATTATAGTCTGTTTTGAGGTCCTTAGAGGTTCCTTAGAGGTAGGCAGCAGAATTAGGTCTCTAAAGATAAACAGTGTGAATATTTCCCCTTTCTAGTGATCAAATCAGGTACTCATATCAGGACAAGTAATAATACTCACTTTTTTTACTTACAAAAAATCCACACCTATGCCAAATATATTCATGCCCATGGCTTTGATTGCATCTTAAGGTGTAATTTATAGCTGTATACTTTAATGCTGGTCTATTAAGACTTTCATCAATGTAAGCCATAGAGTGCAGACAACTGACTCCAGAGCTCAGACAGAATGGATTTACTTAAGACAGAGAAAGGATTCATGTTCTTTCCATTCTGATTTCTAATAGGGTAAGTCACTTATAGTCTTATCCTCACTGTAAAATGCAGATATCAAACTTGCTTAATTGCCTTGTGAGATTTATTATTCATAGGGGAATATTTCTGAAATGGCTTTGTTTCACTAGGGAAAGGTTTTGAAATGCTTCATGTTAAGCACCTGCATTTCTTTCCTTAGGTCTTCTATAACAGAAAGCCTAAAGGACTAAATGGAGCTTTGCAGGATTTGGGGATAGTTTTTGAAGGACGGGAACATTCTGGTAAGCATGATGATCCTCATTTTAATATAAATATATGTATCTAGGTAAATAGTACTGTTTAGCTTTAGCTAGCTAACTTAACCTAAAGCAGCTAGTTAATAGTCATTACTCTGAGTAGTAACTACTGTTTCAGGTTACGCCATGTTCTGTCCAACAGACCATCAAAACAAGAAAGGCAAAGTGCTCTGAGATCAGTTTGTTATTTCTAACCTCATACTTCATTTCTGAAGTATTTTCTACTACTGAGTGTATGTTCACGAGATCAATTTATAAATTGCTAGGATGCAAAAGAAAAGAGGTGGGGGTGGATTATTCTATTTGATAGCTCTGGATATCATGTTATTGTGAGAGAATTCCAGTACAATATATATATATTTTTTTTTTACTTGATTAATAAAAAGAGCAATGATGTTTAAAATTGTGAATAGATATTCAGCTCTATGGATAATTCTTCAGATGTTTCAGCATAGAGAATTATTTGGAATTTTTTACTTCCACTTCCCTTTTTTGAACTAGATGACTAAGTGTCACAGTTCTGTGACTCCTTATCATTCATGTAAGGCTTACCTAGCTTACATTTTTCCTGTAATAAAAACTATCCCCAGTAGCAGTTTAAAAAGAAGACATTAATATAACCATACTTTTGAAGGGTTGGATGATTCCCGGAATACTGCTCGTCTTGCCTGGAGGCTGATCTGTGATGGATGTGTGCTGAAAATTACTAAATCTTTGGATAAGGTTAGCCACTACTTTGTATCTTCCTGTCTACTTGCTTTATAGCCTGGAATACAGATGAAAGGTGAGCTATGCAAATAATAAACCCAGCATCTTGACTATGATTTGGAAAGAACATCCTTAGGCTGATACGCTTCTTAATTTTGTGAATTTATTCCCAAAATGTCTGGGTATTCACTTTCCAAAATCTGCTTTTGTTTATGGACTCCCTAGGCACATCAGAAAAGTAATTTAATTTCCAGAACACTGGCTGTAAACGTCACTGAGAAGACTCCACTGGGAAGTAAGAACAGACCTGAACCATCTAAAGATGGAACTTGTGAAACAAAATCTCTGGCTGAGAACAAACACAAGAGTATTGCTGGAAACAAGATAAATCCTGATGTACAGACTGGGGAACAGCAGATCACTTGCACTGATCCCTCTGCAGATGTCTGTGTCATACCCAGCAGCAGCTCAAGGACTGAATGCCATGCTCAATCCCACAGATTTCCTGTTCCTCTGGGTGTGGCACAGCCATCTCCCAGTCCTGCACCAACAGGCATCCAGCAGGGATTGGGCATTGGGCAGCCTCTGAGAACCACCAGGCCCAGCCTGCCAGTGCAGGGATCCGGGCTGGTGCTTGTCTCCACCACCATCCCCTCAGTTACTCTCTCCAGCGGGGACATCAGCACCAGCTCTGAGTGCTTGTCTCTGCTGACAGACTGGGAAGATGTTGCTTTGATACCGGAATCTCAATATGAAGAACATTCAGACTCTGTTCAGCTCAAGGATGACTCAAGTACAGAGAGTCTAACAGTGTTTGAAGAAGAAACTATTTCAAAACAGCTGGCTGTGCCAAGTTCAGATAATCGGAGTTTGGAGGAAAGTGCAGCACCCGTGGAACCTCTGAGGTCTGTTGTTTACAAAAGTCCTGATACTACAATCTATAATATAGGGACAGTACAAAGGCAAACTTCAAAATTTTCAGCTTTTAAGTTACCATCTGCAAAGGGCAATGCTGTTTCAGCACAATCAGCATTAATTGGAAATAACTTTACTCCTTTAGAGGCTCCTAAAAGAAAGCCAACTAGTCCAAAGACATGTCCACCAGCAAAAAAGCAGTCTTTTCATATTTATGAAGAGAAAACTTCCTCTCTTGATCACTCCTTACCTTTGAGAAGTTCAAATTTACCCAAACTATCTCCTGCTGTTCTGAATTCCACGGTCAATTTGAATGAGTCTGTAAGAGCTGTGAGAAGTGGAAAATTAACTCCCCCTCTGTGTAACTGTGGCAGAAGAGCCAAAAAACTCTCTGTGTCAAATGCTGGCCCAAATCAAGGCAGAGCATTTTTCTGTTGTCCGGTTGGCAAGCAAGGAGGTGATAAGAAAAGTTGTGGATACTTCAAGTGGGAATATGCTCTTCTGAAAGAGAAATTGAATGGTCTCACTTTTAATGCAGATGCTTTGACCTCTCTTGGAACTGTTTCTAGTAATACAGAAAATTCTTCCTACAAAAAGTATTTGAGTCTTAGACCCTCTATGCGAACTTGAAAATGGATACAAATTTTTGTCTGAATCCTAGACTTTCTAAGTTTCATGCTTAATGTAATCAGGACTGTCAAATGATGTCAGATATTCTCAGAATGGGACGAAAAGGACAGTTCTTAGTTAACATAGAAAGGAAAGTTGTTCAAACACAAAAATATCAGCAAATCATAAAGTAACTTCATTAAGGAGTGTGAGAGAACAGATAAAACTATTAAGTGCTAAAATTAGAGTATGAGCAGCTGTTGCTACAATTCTTAAATTTTTGTTTATCATATATTTTAAATACTTTACTAGTCCAGTCCTTAAAGATTTCAATGACACAGATTTTATTTGCACTTTTTTCTAAATATTTGTAATGCCTACAACTTTTAATTTTTGAAACTTTTGAAACATTTAAAAATCTCTTTAGGATATGTTGCACATCAAAAGTAATTCTTGAAGCAATAGTATTCTGTTAAACTCTTACGGAGTTTTTTATCCTTTAAGTAATTGACATTTCATTAAATATTTTATTTAACACACATTACTGTTGTGCTCTTGCCTCTCTGAGTTTCCCATTTCATTTATATCAGTGTCTGCTTTAGCTCATAGTGTAGCCCCTGTGACAGACAGATGATGCGAATCAGGTACAAATGCATTCAAAATTAAACTAAGAAGGATATAGTGTAATGTCTTACTTTACATTACTGTGTAAATGTCTTACTTTGTAAGCAGCAAGCACTTTAATTTTTTCTCCCCTTCATCGCATTTTGCTTCCACTGGTGGTTTTCTTGTATTGGATTTGGGGCAACTGCCTTGGTCCAGTTTTTTCCACAGATCAAAACCTGTAACAATTAACTGTCCAAGAAGGTTAAAAGTTACAGCAGGGAGAAGGAGCTCTTATGGACCGGGCTGCACACAGACACCTTCCTTTAGGAACTCTGCTGCGGGCCACGACTGTTCTGTCAGCACATGTTCGCTGTTTTTCCAAGCCTCCATTTACCCGTTCAAAGAGCTTTTGGTTTAGCCGGTCACTCTACACCGTGACCTTCGGGGGTCGGACAGGCAGGGAATTGGCCGAAGCATCTCCATCGGTGGAGCGCACGGGTCGGTGTCGGACGCGGCGTTACAGAGCTGGACCGAGGGCTGCTCGTTCTCCTCAGTCCGGAATTATTAACACAGCCTTTAATTGTGGAGCTCGGCGGAAGCGAAAGCATCAAGGCCTACGAGTTTGGCCGCGGCTGAGCGCGCCACCAGAGCGCTCCGGAGGCTCGTTCCCGGCGGGTCGGTCCCCGGCCCGGTCCCGCAGTCTCGCTCCCCGGTGCCCGCGGCCGCCGCTCCAGGCGCGGCGCTGTGCCGCGCGGGCGGGCGCGGGGCGGGCGCGGCGCTGACGCCATCGCGGCGGTGCTGGCGGAGCTGCCCCATGGCCGAACCGGCGGCGCGCAAGCGGCGGCCCAAGGGGCACTTCGCGGCGGGGGCCGGCCGGGCCAAGCGCCCCCGCGGCGCCGGGCGGCAGCTGGAGGCCGGCATGCGCGGCATCCTCATCACCTGCAACATGAACGAGCGCAAGTGCGTGGGGGAGGCCTACAGCCTGCTGGGCGAGTACGGGGACCTGCTCTACGGGCCCGAGCAGGTGCGTGCGGAGGGCGCGCGGGGCGGGCTGGCGGCGGAGCGGCGTCCCGAGTCCTCGGCTCCCACACGGCTGGGTGCGTGGAACGAGCCGCGTGTGGGGAATAAACCATGTGTGTGGAATAAACCGCGTGTGTGGGACAAATCCCGTGTGTGGGACGAGCCGCGTGTGTGCAGCACGCCTCCGACTGTCCCCGGTTCTGCAGGCGAGCCCCCTCACGGCCCCGCTGCCGGATCGGAGACCCGCCCCGTGCCCCGTTCCCCGCGCCAGGCTGTGGGCTGGGCGCTGCTGCTCCGTGCTCACCAGCAAACGGTGCCCGTGTGAAGTTTTCAGATCACGAGGAGAGGCTGTCTGGAAGCGACAGGGAGGAGGATGAGGATGATGTCGAGGCAGCTCTGAAGAAGGAGGTTGGCCAGATCCGTGCCTCGACGGAGCAGAAGCTGCGGCGGTTCCAGTCGGTGGAGAGCGGTGCCAACAACGTGGTGTTCATCAGAACCCAGGGCATAGGTGGGACTTCAGCTCATACAGAGTAATGCAAGCTGCTTTCAGCACTGTTTGTAAAAGGCCACACAGCATGTGGCTTCCAGGTAGTCCTGTGTATCAAAAAAACACCCTTCCCTTTGGCCATTTTGTTGTTAGTGAAGAAGCTAAAGGTAGAGGAAACTGCTTTGACAAAACAATCTTTGATTCTCTGGTGTTGGTATAGCAAAACAATGCTTTACATAAAGGGATTTGAGACTGACAGCAGTGCAGCCAAGTTCCCAGCTTATTATTTAGAAGGGGAAGAGGACAGATAATGCCTTCAATTGATTGCTCATACCCAACTGTTTTTCTTGTAGAACCTGAGAACCTGGTGCATCATATACTAAAGGATATGCACACTACTAAAAAGAAGAAAACAAGAGTCATCCTGCGCATGCTGCCCATTTCTGGAACTTGCAAGGCTTTTATGGAAGATATGAAAAAATACACTGAAACGTTTTTTGAGCCCTGGTTTAAAGCTCCTAACAAGGGTACTTTTCAGATTGTTTACAAAGCTCGTAATAACAGCCATATGAGTAGGGAAGAAGTAATTAAGGAACTGGCAGGTATGTATGCATTTCACGTGAAACAGAACAGTTTACATGCACAAGTATATTGCATGCACAACATGGGCCAGTGTCCAAGTTTAGGACAAAATTGGGGGAAAACCTCCAAAGGAGCCCCCCA
>VRYO01002014.1:7569824-7590734 GCA_009812075.1 Sialia sialis
AGACACAACTAGACACAACATCAACCCAGGACAGTCAGACTGTTAAAAGAGGTCATAATGGACTTACACATTTGTTACTTAAAACCTCTATGTTGAATTCTAAAAGCTTCTCTAAGACTTAAAAGAAGCTTGACATTAGTATTCCTCTTTGGTGTTGATGTCTTAAGAGACTAAGCAGAAGAGGGAACAATGTCAAATATAATTTGTGGTATCAGTTCTGTGTGCCTTGAAATGACTGCTGTTCCGTTTTCTCTCTGGATGCTGTATTGAAATAATAATGTTAGTATTTCTGTTCAATATTTGGCTCATATAGTAGCTCCACCTTACTTGAGTACTTTATTGAATGGATAACAATTAAGAGAGAGGAGGCAAGGTCCTCTCAGTTGTAGCCAGTTATTTTTGTAGTTGCTTAAAAGAGCATAACAGAGCAGGATGTTCCACTAGTAGGACTGAAGTAACTAAATAATCTTACTGCAAGTACTGAGAAACAGACATGCTTATGCTCTTAAACATTTTTCCTAGCATTTTTAAAATTGCATCTTCTTTTACAGGAATTGTGGGCAGCCTCAATCCTGAAAACAAGGTTGATCTTAATAATCCACAATACACAGTTGTGGTGGAAATAATAAAAACCGTCTGTTGCTTAAGTGTGGTGAGAGACTATGTTCTGTTCAGAAAATACAATCTACAGGAGGTGGTGAAGAGCAGCAAAGAAGATGCACAGCAAAACCCATCAAGTCTGACAGAAGAGCAGAAATCAGAGGTAGTTAAAGCAGAAACTGAGGAGGAGGAGAAGAGCTCTAAAGAAGTAAAAGAAGAAAAGAATCAAAGTGAAACAAAATCTGAGTCCAAGGGGAATGATGCTCTGACAGTGTAGAAAATATGAAATAAGGGAAAGGTAAATGTAATCCAAACACATAAAAAAAAGTTGCCCTAGAGTTTTGAAAGGGTGCTGAAATGAGGAGAGGGGGTTTTGTTTTGAAGTCCTGGTTTTAAAATCTACATGTGTAAGAATTTTAGTGCTCATTGCAGGTGGAACTGACATCTCAGCAGACGCAAGGGTACTCAAGAGTGCATCACCTTTCTGGTGAAGCTTGCTGTCCTGCAGCTTGTTCTGCATTTCCTGTACCTGGCACACAAAGCAGGGGTCTGTGCATGTATATGTAGATGTGGCCAGCCTGACATATATGAACTTTTCTTTGTTATATCTGGAGGCTACAGAAGCCAAAAGGCAGCACAGAAGCAGCTCTGAGCAATTATTGTCAGAAGTGAGAGATCTGGAAAAGAGTTGCTTGCAGAGGGTTTTGGGAAGGAAGTGAGCTGGCAACTGCAGAACTCAGTAACATTTTTCTGTGAGAACAATAGAATGAGGTAAATCCAATAATTTGATGGAGGGTTTTATACATATATTTATATATACACGAATATATGCTGTCTTGATGTGAATGGAAAGAACTGTTATATATAAATACTTGAATATTATGAGATGATTTGGAGTAAAAGACTGGACTGTTTTAGAACAGTAGAAGTACAGTGCAGGCATTGCTGATGGTTTTATCAAAAACTATATATGTGTTTACATTAGCTGTGTATGCAGCACTTACTGATTTATAGTAAATGCTGTAGTCACTGAATGGAATCCTTTTGACTAACTTCCTGCAGATAGCCTTTTGCTGCTCTTTCTAAAGACTCAATCCTTGGGGGATTTTATAAAGTGTTTCTGGTTTTATTTTTTTCCCTAAGTCTCAAAGTTTGAATTTAAATACTGCTTGGAAGCTTCTTATGAAGGAAGCTCTCTATTATGTTATACTAGATAAGGGGAGTTAAATTTTAATTTTTGGTACAGTTTTAGCTTTATGGTATAAATTTTGTTTCAGACTGAAAGTAATGCTAGTGAGTCTTTCTGTTGTCTTATTGTTATAGTGGACTGTCCCTGTGACTCCTATAAACCAATCAAAACCAGTGCAGCTATAACTTGCTTTCCAGCAGGGTTTTGAGTATGCTTCTTGTAGAGCTTTCTAGCTTTAGTGTTTCATTTCTAGCATGTGCGTTGCTAATGGGAAAAGACTTATCTTGAAGAACACAATTTGTTACTTGTCTTGGTTTAATGAAAAGGACGTGTTCAAGTCTCTCATAATTTATATTTTCCTCTTCTTTCAAAATCGTTTTAGAAGTTGGAAAAAAAGATGACTTTTTTCCCTAGTCCTGTCTCCCTTGCAACCCATTTATTAAAACCTTGCTTTCTTAATTCCCATGGTGTTTTCTTTAAATTTTTGAAGATTTTCATATGTGGATTAAAAACATCAACGTCTGAAAGAACCATCTGAGACCAAACAAAAGCCAACTGTGAATGTTTACTGGTGGCTGATGTTGGTAATCATGGTTCATGACAGCCTACTTACCTTCCAAGGATAAAACTCTGGGTAATTAGTGGGAGTTTTTGTTTTCTTTCCTCCTCTCTCTGACTGACCTGTGTGCCTGATTTTTCACAGTTTGGATTTTCTGCACATTCATTGTTTGGACATTAATTCCTTGGCTTTTCCACTCTACCATCACTTTTGGGCTCAGCGGTTCTTCCATGGTCAGACACTGCTTCAGTGCTTTGAATTCAGACCTTCAAGGACAAACTATAAGACATTGTTATTTCACTTGTATGAAAAGCCAAAAAATTGCTGTCACTGTCAGTGCTAAGGAAAGATGTTACAGACATCAGCTGAAGAGGTGAGGGTGGAATGTGGTGGACTTAATTGGTCCTAATGCTGAGTTGAAACTCAAGGACCATCCCTTTGTATGACACACTGGCCCTGAGATTTGTTCTTCACCTTGTGTTAGCCTAAACTCAGATTGGCTTGAGAAACTAGAAGATAATTTCTTTTAAGAACAAGCCAATCTCACAGCCTCGATGTTTTCCACTACTGAATTTCTTTCTTGAGGGTCACAGCTGTGTAACTAAAAGATGAATTTTCATGTAATTTCAGTTCATTTATCGTTTCAGTTGTGAAATACAGTAGGGGAGAGCTTTAAGTAACACCAGTGACTCCCACTGATTGGAAGCAGAGGTAATATCCTGTGCCCAAAAGAACCATGCCGCAAAATCCTTCCTGTATTATATTCCTATTCAAAGAGTGATCACCCTGTGGTTATGCCATCTTAAAACAGCTAATCCTGTAAATCTAAGAGGCTTAATTTTGTGGCCTACCTGGAAAACAGCATGAAATATGAGTAACTGTTCATTGTGGGCATGGTGTTCTTACATTTAAGATTGCTCTTGGATCTAACTGGCATGGCATGTACAAAACCATGAAAAACGCTCTGCCAGGACTGATGTTTGTTGGCTTGGCATGCAAACACTGCCCATTTCTGCAGGGTTCCATGTGGCAGTCTGCCTCCCCAGCCCAGCCATGTCCTGGTGCTGGCTGCTGGCTCCTGCTGCCCAGAGCTCCCACTCCAGAGCCCCAGAGCCTGCTGAGCTCAGCACTCAGCTGAGCAGCCATGCACATGGGCAGCAGGGAATTCAAGGCAGTTATCCTGCCTGGTGGGCAGACCTGTCTAGAGGTTTCCTAAAGATACTAAATTCAATTTACAGTACCCTTTTTAGCCTTTCATAGTGAAAAGCTATTCACAGTAGCCTTACCAAGTTTTAGAAATATGGAATAATTTTGAATGTATAGAATATTTGTCTTTTAGAGAGTAAATAAGCCACAGCTGCCAATAAAAGTCATTGCTGCCCACTTTGTGTTGTTTTATGGTCTTATGTAATAAGTCTAGACATCATGAGGCTACTTATTATATAATTACCAGTTTGGCTATTCCTTAATTTTGGTTCCCTATGTAAAAAAGAGATTAAATTGCCTCTTATCCTACACTCTTAGAGGTATCTTATTCATTAATGAGATACAAGTGTACAAGAGTGTTCTAACATGAGGAAATTTCCATTGGAGAGAACTCTTAACAGGGTTTAGGTAGAAGGCACTTAGTTGAGCAAATGGCTAAAGTTCAGCTGCTCAGCCCTGCCACTTTCAGACACAATTAGCTTTATTTTCAGAGACTGGCACTTGGATGCAACCACCACAGGAGCAAGAGCATCAATTATAATAACACACCTGGCCTTTGAGGCCAGCAAGTGATAGCAAATGCCTGGTGCTGTCAGTTGTGTTGTCCCTGGGATAATGATAACACCTGAAAGTGCAATACAATTGGAAATGCATTAAGTATTTTTCCCTTTCAGTCCTGATCACTTCGCAGCTTTTCCTGATTTGTTGACTACCAGCACCATTCAATGCAGAAATGAGAAGGTGGTAAAATAAGTCTCACACATCTGAACTTGAATAGAGATGTGCAGACCTGAAGTACAAAATAGCTTCTGTTTCTGTGAGGTCCTTTGCTACAGGCACAATGAAAGTAGGATGCATAATTTTGAGGCAGAAAACACTGGCAGCTTTAACTGGTCTGTCACAGTTAAACTGATTTAACAGAAGCCACAGAAAGTAAAAGAAAAGCAATGAAGGTAATTACATCAGTTGTTGGAGACTTCCTCTGTCACCCCTTTGATTGTCAAATGTTCAAGCAAGGAAGTCAAATAAGAAATATAATTGTTAAATGAATTGTTAACTTCTGGCATAGAAGCTAATAAACAACCTACAGACCACCAGGAAATACACAATTCACCTGTTTGAATACAAGCTATGCTCAGCTGCCACCACTCTGGGATTCCAGGAAGAATCACTAAAACCCTGTCTCTTTGCAGACCACATAGCCCAGAGAGCACATTCAACACTTTTTGAGACATGAAAGCTCCATTTAATTTCATCTTTTCCATTTCTGCTCCTAAAGAAATAAATTCTCAACTGCCTTCTGGTTTCAGTAGGGCAAGCTCAGATCCATTTAGATTAATGTAATGAACACAGCATTTTGTGCATTTGTTTTCTATTTTTGACCTCAGACAATAATGAGGTTTGTAGCTGGAAAGCAAAGGAATATCCATTACAGAGCTTAAGGGTGTGAAAGGTGAGATCCACCTGCAGAACCCCCCTGGCACAGCCTCACCTGGGCCTTGTGTTTATTAGCCAGACAATTAATTGTCTGAAAGGTCATCAACAGTTTTAATACACAGCACATTTAGTGTATTCCCAGGCTCCTGCTACCAGCAGATATGTTTATGGGTAGTGTATAGTGAGTTTACAGTAGAACAAGGAAAATCCAAGATAAATAACCTTGTGCTTTTTTTTTTTTTTTTTTTTTCTCTCTTTTTTTCCCTGGTTCACTGGTGTTTTTGTGCTCAGTACAGCCTTGGTCATAGAGTTCAGTTACTACATACATCCTCTGAATCAAGTGCTGTAGCAGCATGGTGTGAAGTGCAAGGGCTACAGAGAGGAAACAAGAAATGTGAGATGTGACCTAGCAGGGATGATCTAAACCTCTGCTGTGCCCATAACCTTGGAATGGCTCGACTGTTATGGAAATATCTCACTGTCTGAACTGACACCTCAGTCCAGGAAATCCTTGATTAAATTTAATCCTGAAACTCTATGCAACCCAGTACTGGCTAGACCTGGAAGTCTAATTACCAACAATGATTAAAAAACATCACAAATTAATATTTGGCACAGAGTTATATATACTGTGGCTTTCAGTAACAGCACTCAGATATAAAAATAAGGAGCAGTGCATTTTTCTCTCTTCTATCACTATTTTCAAATCCTTTTCTCCCATGAAGTTATAGAGAATATATTGCTTTAGAAATATGTCAAAGGAGCAGAACAGCATTGTATTTTCCATCCTTATTCAGAAGGTTGTCCTCTTAACACTGATAGGAAGCAGGATGCTGGAATACACAAAAGTCCCGGATGAGCATGTTCTGGTGACGAGCTCAGCAGCAAAGAGCACCACTCTGTTTCTCAGTTTCTTCCTCTCAATATTCCCAGAGATCATCTTTGGCAGTTATTGAACAAACCCCAACTTCTCTGTACAGAGAAATAACATCACTATTTAGCAGTTTCATTCCAAACTGGGCTTGTTGCTGTGGCAAGCCTGCAAATTTTAAAGTTTTGGGCTTTTTTTTAGGTTTTAGCTGTCAGGTAACACATCACTCCCAATGCCCAACAAAAATAGTAAGTTCTGTTTTAGAGAAACAAGGAGTATCAGTTGGTTGACTCAGTAGTTGCTCAAGTCAGTAGTACAGGACAAACAGCCACCACTGAAACTGAGCACAGCCCCAGGAACAATTCAGGGGCTTATGTGGTTGTGGACACCCTGTGCAATGTGACAGCAAAGGCTCCTGCCCACACATCAAACAGAAATGTTTTGATTCACCGGTTTGTTTCTTCCTTTTTTCCTGCTCAGGTTCAGGTTATCATTGCAAAATGACAAGAACACGTTGGCAAGGCTGTCTGACCCAATGTGCAGACTGAGCAGGCTGTGCTGCAGCTGAGGAAACCTCCTGAGCAAGCCCTTCCCTGCTGGAATGAACAATTTGTGCCACTACCAGGGCTCAGGGAAACAGCCAGGTCTGTTTAAAGCCCAGCACAATACCAAAAACCTAGGAACACGTTGCAGGATTACACTTTTAAACTTGCTTTAAATTCAATTACTTTCAAAGTTCATAATTAGATTTAAAAATTTATTACTTACATGGAATAAGTGGATTACTTTAAAAATCTGATCACTTCAAATTGGATTGCTTTTCCAAAAAGAAGTCACATTTGAAATCTGAATATTCTTTAAAAGAATCAGATGCTGAAATTGTGACCAGATTACGTTTTCAACATGGTGGCTTTTTGATTGCACTTACAGATCTAATTTCTTACTATTCTGTCCAAAAATGGCATTACATTTAAAATATCCATCATGTTTTCCCTCTGTTCAGACTGAATGAAGGAGAGAAAAATTAATCTCTCAGAAAAAACCTGTAATACAGGAAAAGGGAAGGGAAATTTAAAACCCTGCTGCAGCCAGGTTTAAGCACAACCTTATTTTGTTCACTTTTCTTCTTGTAGAATCACATTAAACAAACTACTTGCTCTCATGGGGGATTTAATCTTGTACACTCAGTAGATGCTTGTGAGATTGTGTTTGAAGATAACTTTATTGTGGATTTTAAGGACTGTAAAGGAACCCATTAACAAATTAGCAGCTGTTGAGTTCTGGTCTGAATCTTAAATCTAACACTTGAATGGGATGGCCAAACTTGGCAAATTACCCCTTCTCTTACTGATCTTTTCAATAACAAACTCTTTTTAAACAGATAAGCTTACATATATTTATTTTATAAATTTTATTTGTTTTTTATTCTTACAGGATTACTATTTAGACCCAGATCAAGTATTAGTAGAAGAGTTGGTTTTATATCAACAATCTGAAACCCTTTTGACTAACTAAATCCAAACTCATCTAAAGGCTGCTCTGTTTTTCATTAAAGCTTAATTCCAACTTTTGGTATTGTGGGAAAGGAGATGAAGTTGTGGATCACTTATAAAATGTTCCAGCTTAATGGACTGGTTAGAATAACTCACTCAAAGTCACAAAAATCACAATCCAGAAAATCTGCAGGACCAAGTTCCAAACCCATTCTGGAAATGCATTAAGCATTTCAAGACATGAAACTAAATATTAACTTTCTTACTAATGCAAGCAGAGCAATTTTATGTGCCAAATGCATACACAAAACATATATTTAAACACACTGCATATATGTATATGTGCAACATTCAGCACATACTGTGAATTTCTACAACTTACTAGTTTCTCATTATGCATGACAGCATCTTCTGTTAAAGAATTATTTCTCATATACTGAACATAATTTCAATTCTCATTTCATTTACCTCAGAGGACTTTTTAAAGAAAAGATGGGATCTTATGCTCCTACATATTTCAGAATACTTCCAATCTTGCACTGAGAATTCCACTTCTGGCTAGTGCTTGGAAGAGACAAAATACTTTCAGAAGAAAGGACACCTACACATGGTTCTCATCCCGCCACTAAAAATCTGGATTTAGAACCTATGCAATAAAACTGTTAATATCCCATCTGTAACAATGCATTTTTACGACTTTTACTGCCACTATGCAGTGGCGCCAGAAAAAATGGTTTTTTGCAACCTCTTCATAATTTTGCATGTAGGGACCATACCAGTCACCACGTCCTTTCCATAAGCTTTGGATGTCAGGATAAACTCTCAGGAAATAGTGAATCAAATATATTTCAGGTAAAATACCTTTTCAAATGTGGGCATTACCTTTTTTATTGTCTCTGAAGAATAACATCAAATAGAAACTGGGCTGTAAGAGGGATAGTGATGAGGTCTCAAAGGGAAAGTTGTCTATGGAAAATTTTATTTTTCACCCAGAATAATACAATTCAGATAGGTATTGATATTGGAAACTCTGCAAGCAGGCACAAATATCACATCTTGAGGTTACCTGTATTTTTTGATGCTCAGGGACTAAAAAAAAAGAGATCAGAATGAAGGCAGTTATAGTAGTGAAATGTATATAGTGCTAATGGAATGAAAGAAGTTTTGTCAAATTCCAAGCAATGCTATATCCGTCCCCACTCTTTGTCCCTTAATTCATTCCTCTTGATCTTCCCAGTGATTGTCTTTGGCAGCTCTTTGACAAATTCCACCTAGGTAAAACAGAGAAGGCAATGCAGTGTGTTCTACAGAGCTCATTTTCCAACACTCTCCAAACTTATGTGGAAACCTGAGAGGAATCCCATCAGTAAGAGCTGCCTGCCTCAAATCCAAGCCAAACCAAAGCAGCACATTTGTGAAACCATCTCTTGGGCTGCCTAGATGGCCACACATCTGTACTGCTGCCTCTCAGCTGGCCAAACTGAGTACAGTAACTCACAGCAGAAGGGAGCTGCCTGAATGGTATCAGAGGGCAGAGATGAATGACAAAAAGAAGGAAAAAAGGAAGATACAGCCCTAAAGTCTTTAATGGTTCTTAGTTCTGTGAGCTCTGCTCAGTTAGCCAATGCACTGCAGTAGCTCTCTTGCTGTGGTGCTGGGATTACTAACAAACATCAAGTGTATTCTCCTGGGCTTGTGTGTATCTATTAGTTGTGATGCTCAGTAGATAAAGTTTTACTCAAATTGAGTCATGTGCTACCCCAAAGGCACCAGCAAGGTTAAACACAAAACAGAATTATGATTGTTAGTCTGACTAAGAACATGGAGATCTATCTGGGATATTCAAAACCTGGAAAATTTTGAAAATTTTGAACAAGTACTTCACACAAATGCACGAAAAACAATGTAAATTAATGTTATTTATGAAAGGTCTTCTGGAGTCAGTAGTCCAGATGAATCTTTACTGCTGTCTCTTTCAAGTGAATCATGAAAATTTAAATGCTAATTCTCCTGAGATTTAGGGAAGGGTGCCTTGTTTTAAAGTTTCTCCTCAGAAATATTTACCTTTCTAGGGTATTTATATGGAGCAGTAGTTTTCTTGACATGGTCCTGCAAGTCACGAGTTAAGCTCTTCAGGTCAGTGGATGAAAAGGTTGGGGACAGAACCACAAATGCTTTCACAACCTGTAAGGTAAAATTAGCAAAAGTGATCTGATACAATCTGTTTTTAAGGGGTGATGTGCAGGTTACCAGTGAGCAATGCTGCTCAGAGACACAACAGCCATAAGGAACAGAGAAACCAGCACAAGATAAGAGATGATTGTGCCCAGTTTCTGCACGTGTATGTGCAGAAGGGAAGGTTTAAAGGACCATTTTTGTGTCCTCATTACAAATAAAAGCCTTTGCCCTTTCTTCTCAGTGGCAGCCAAGAGGAAGGGTGGGCTGGTTTTGCACATAGGACATTTAGTGAGGAAGGAAGGAGACACCTACAGAAACAATTTTATTAAAAGAGCTGCTGAGAGCTTCCTCTGTGGCTGACAAAAAACCAATCAGTGATTAATTTTTAGAATTGATAACCTGTTAAGCCACTGAGAAGGCTGAACATGTCTCCGTGAACACACATCTTAAAGATGAACAAAGGCCAGGGATGGTGTCTTTCTCTTCCTGTTTCAATTCAGGTTCTGATGCAGGCAGGGTTCAGAAAAGCCCAGCAGGCTCTGTATCTGGCAGGAATCACACAGACCATCTGCAGGCCTGGGCAAGGCATTAACTCCACTGCACAGATGAGACTTAGAGACCTTCTATCCTCTCTCTTGAGAGGAAGAAAAGGACAGAGATGAAGACATGCACAGAGACAGCTTTGAGACATCGAGGTCAAACAAGAAGAGTAAGTTCTTTGATAGGCAGGGATGAGGAGATGTCTTGGATTGAAGATATGAAGATATGACGGATAAATCACTCTCTTTTTTTCCTTGTAACTCATAGAAATTCATACAGGGTGGTAGAGCATTCATAATGTAAACATGAGCAAAGGCATTCGTGCTGAAGTAAGCAAATATTAAAAGTAACTGTAATCCCATAAGAACCCCATAAGAAGTTTGAACAGAGAAAGAGTGTGATGCCTTTTTCTCCCAGAAATAAAGAAAAAATAATTTCATGAGTTAGATGAAGAGAACTTTGCTCTGAACTGCTCATCCTTAAAATAAACCCCGTAAGTTGACATGGTCCTTATAACAGTTGTTGGGAAACCTGTCAGTCGATGTAGGAATTTTTACATAATAATCCAAGTTCCATTCTCCTGGGCAGCTGATCACTGTGACACTGACACCACAAAAGAACTGTTCTCTTGTGGAGGAGAATCCATAGACTAAAAAGAGATATTCCTTTCCCTAAGTAAATTAGAGAATGACTATTTTAAAGATAGTAAACTGGCTGATTTGTTTCTATACATTGGCAGTGTGAAAAGAAAGAGGGTGGAGGGAGGAGAAGTGTTCTGAAAGTTTTATTCTGATTCTTCTTATTATTTTTCCTTTTAGTTTCTATTAATAAAGATTTTCTTTATACCCTTCAAAGTTTGAACCGACTTTGCCCCTCCTCCTAAACCTATCTCACAGCAGGAAATGAGTAAATACTTCTAGTAGATGTACTAGCAATTAAGCCAACACTAAACCCACCACATAAATTAGTGTGCTAGCCAAACAATCTCAAATTAGTGAATCCAAACCACTACAAAGGGGCAATAAAAGGTGTCTCTGTGGAGTTCTCCCTGAAGCTGAGGGACGTTTTGTTTCTCTCTGAAGTTCTCACTGAGGACAGCAGCACTGTTACCCTGGCACGGGAGTGTGCTTTCACCGCACCTGCAGCCCTTGTCTAATGCTTGGGCAGTTACAGTCGAACTTTGGCTGCACCAAGAGTCATAAATGACAATTTTAGTGCATAAGAACATGGGCAAAGTAAACATCACAGTAATATTCTCCACAAAGAAGACCTTGGGATGAAAAGAAGAGCAAAGGCATGTAAATGGAAAGGGATTTTGCTTGTCAGTCCCACTAGGATTATCCATGATGGAAGCAGATGTGGCTTAGGGATATGGTTTATTTGTGCACCTGACAGTGCTGGGTTCATGATTGGACTCAATGATCTCAGAGGTGTTTTCTGACCTAAACAACTCAATTATTTTAAGATGACATTATTGCCTTAGAGCTGTATGTTATTCATAAAGTAGAAATTCTTTTTTATTATTATATATTTGACAAATGCATTGCCTTCCCCCCTCCATTCAGCATCCTTACCTCTCCTCTGAGGGGGTCTGGGCTGCTGACAACAGCTGTTTCTACTACAGCTGGGTGCTCTATCAGGGCACTCTCTACTTCAAACGGCCCGATGCGATACCTAGGTAAAGAAAAATAAAAATGAGATTTGGCTCTTATTTTTTATCTGGAAAAAACCAGTAACAAATGGTTTTTAATTTTCATGTTGAAGAAAAAAAAAAAGCCAGAACAAATCAACAGCCAACTATAGAAGCTTTAGACAAAATGAGAAAGCTGGGTTAGAAGCAGGAGTGTTTCATAGTGGTCTCGCAGCAGAGGGCTGCTGGGGCTGTGGATAATTCTCTATCTGTCCTCTCTCCTTGGAGCTCTTGGGCTGCAGCTCCATCCCACCCTGTAGCTGGGGTATCACATCATACAATATCAAGTTCCTTCCTTTCAACATGTTAAAAATTAATGTTTCAAAAGCTTTTTGAATCCAATAGAGATTCCTTCAACTTTAGTAAAAAAATAAACTAGATAACTTCTGCTTTGCCAGCTGAAGTCTTCATTCTTTGTTCAAACACATGAGATGTTGCAGGGAAATGGATCCAGTATCATCACCAAGATGATACTGCAGGTCTGTGAAAAGTTAGTAATAACAGCAAATATTCCAAAGTCAAGAGGTCAACACATTCCTATGCCAGGATTATGATGTCAGAAGCTCACCAGGATGTAAGAATATACAAAGGGAGATTTAGAATGGGTGTGTGCAGACCAACCCTGAAGAAATGATGATGTCATCGTCTCTGCCAATGAAATGGAAATATCCCTCTTCATCCATAGTCCCTCTGTCTCCAGTGACATAAAAATCTCCACGTTCACTTTCTGCAGTTTTCTTAGGGTTATCCTTTAAATGTTTTACAAGCAGTAGTTTAGATTTTGAGCATGCATTAGCTATACATTATGCTATAACACACATAACATCAAATGTACTGGAACTTAATTTTTCAATCAAGGATGTACTGATATAGCTATAAAATACAATAAAAGAGGTTTAAAATAATTTCTATTCTTTAAGATAAAATTGAACTTGATCTTAAATTATTTTCTTTCCTTTTCTAACATCCGCCAATCCAAATAAACAAATTACTCTGGTAATAAATACATAAATGGTGAAAAATGTCCAGCCTTTAGGACCACTATGCAATTGGAGAGCCTTTGGGGAAATTGGTAGTGGTGGTGAGGAATAAAATGAAGTTCTTACTAAATATTCAGAGAAAAAACCAAGTGGTCTTATAGGTTTGCTTCTGATAGCAATTTCCCCCTGTTGTCCTGGAGGCAGGATATTGGCATTTTTGTCTATGATCTAGAATGAAAAACAATTCTTATTTTAGTCCAATGCAAAAAGAAACTCCAAACACAAATCCAACCAAACAAAAAATCCCCTGTGACAGAATCTACAGAACAACCAACAAACCTGAACATCATAAAGGGGAGCTGCTTTCCCCATTGATCCAGGTTTAATCTTCATTCCTTTACAAACACAGCAGATTATTCCCTGTAAAAATCAAAATCAAACCAAGATTTTGCAATAGAAAATTGCTACATTCACATTCAAGTCATTAAATGTAGTTTCTAGACTAATTCCAAAGTAAGGAATTAAGATTCATAGGATCCTGAATGTCAGTGCTGTATGGTACGTATAAGCAAAATCATAAAACTCCCTGAAAGAATCCTGTTCCATTCTCTGTAAAAAACTGATGTCCTGTGCTAATCAAACTCTGCCCTCTTGACTGTTTCTGTAACTTTGAACTATCTTATGGACATTTGTAGAAATATTACAGCACATTCCATCCCAAACTCCCACATTTCTGGCAGGTTCTGTGAGGACAGCCATGAGAAGCAGTTCTTTCAGAGGTTACCAGGGAAGAGAATTACTGAAACATTCACAGATATGTGAAGGAGGAAACAGACTGTGTTCTTACAAAACAAACTTTACAGCAAAAAGAAATTCCAAAGATTTACTAGGCTGTTGTCCCTCCAGATGTACCATTTCAGTCTGGCCATATACTTCATGGATGTCCAGCCCCGTCTGGCTCTTCCACTGCTCCATGACTTCTGGGTTGAGTGGTTCCCCTCCACTCATGCAGTACTTCAGGTTCATGAATTTGTATCTTCACAGGGAGTTAAAAACAAGAAAGGCAATACTTAAATCTAGAGGGGGAGACCAGGAGCACACAAGGGTGAGCACCATGGGAGAGATGTTTACTGGGAGAGTTAGTGCCACAAAGTGGGGAAATCAGAGGAGCCCCGATCCTTCTGCTCCAAATACAAGAATATCACTCTGTGCTCAACACTCTACATAAGTAGCTGTCAGAGTTAAGCATGTGAAAAATAAAATTTTTGCTGAAGTCAGCTGGGATTATAAATAACCAAATACTGATCTTCTGAGCCAGGGCCCTGACTGCTGACCCTCTGCAACAGGGCAAGTGAGAAAGTTCAAGAGGGAAGGAAGGGGCAATGACAGGCAGTGAGAACTGGAGCAGGGAGTGAGGTACAACTGCCACAACAAATAAATACCTCAGTTACGCTGACATGCACTTTCTAGGATGAAGTCTTTCCCAAAGTGTGGACAACAAATTTATGTGGTCAACAAAATTATGACAAAGTATTTAACAGACTCAGAGTTTCATACTAACAAGTACAGTAGCATAAGTCTCAAATTTCTGATGAAAACATGAAGCTTCTCTATTTGATCAAAAAACTCAGCAAAACGAGATTACTAAATTTTGTTAGGGTAAATGAAACATTAATAAGAAATTTTTTTACATACTTGGAGAGATCATTTTGCACCAGCATGCGGAACAATGTTGGAGCACCGACCAGGGTATCAATTGGAAATTTGCACAAAGTCTAGAGGGTTAAACAACAAGAAGGACATGAGAAGCTCAGAAAAAAAAAACTGTCTTGGGAATGTACAATAAACAGGTGACACAGAAAGCAGAACTACATTTGCCCCTGTGTAAAAGCACCGCACCCTCTGTTGGGTGAGGAACCCTCCTGCAGTTGGTGCAATATACAGAGATTGCAAAAATCCAATGCTAACACATACACCTGACACCAGGACCCCACAGCTTGGGGCATGGCCAGAATAGTTCCTCCTCTGTCCATATCACAGGGACATATTCACTTTCATCTTGGTTGGTGTGGGCAGAGAAACAGTTCATTTCTGCATTAATACTCACTGATATGATTTCCACAGTCACTAGAATGAATGGCAGGCATTTAATGCTGCTTTTGGATGATTTTTGTTCATGTGCTCACCAGCTATGAGCACAATGTATGAATGGATTACATGTTTGTCCCCTTCTGTATGCATTAAAAATGAAAGTAGGAGCTTTACACAACAAATACAGTATCTCAAACACTACTGTAAACACCACCCTCATGAAATCTGTGGATGCTGTCACGAATTGTTTTTGGCATGCTTTCTGCAGATGAATACATCTTCATGAGTTTTTTTCCCTTACATTTAGGATGACTGCTGAGTCAGTCTGCGGTAGGTTATGTATAAAGATGCATGATCCAAAAACCCAGGGATCAAAAAAAGATGATATTGAAGTTAGTATCCATCCTGTGTCTGCTGTGTTCCATATTATATTAGAGGGAGTGAAATCCAACCAGTACCTGATAGAACAGGAAAAAAAAAAGAAAAGATAATGAAAAACACTCAGAAAGAGGTTAAGAGATATTAACTGAAAAACTGAGACACTGGGGCGATCCTAATCCCTAGAAATTTGATGGGGTTTTTATTCTGATTTCAAAGGGAGAAGGACTGAAGATGTACACTGGTATTTCTTTTTCTATTCAGAATTTTTTTACAATAGTTCTACTATGCAGCTTCAATTATTTTATGTTCAACCAGACTTAAATCTTTCGTACCTTTCACTTAAAAGGGGTCTGAAACCAAGACTACCCTGGGAATGTTGAGTCATCTTTGGAGAACCTGTAGTCCCACTGGTAAAGAAGATAATCATTGGGTCTTGAATCCTTGTTTTGATGCAGGAATGGTCAGCAGATTGGTTTCTGTAAAAAGGAGAATGTAATGATAACTTCAGTTGTTGCAGTTGAGTTTGTGGGAACAGTCTGCTTTGTCCCTGTGGCTGCAGTGCCACTAAGTCATACTCACTGGTACAGCTCAGTGAAGTTCAGCCACCCCTCCCTGCTGCCTTTGGACACCATTAACTTGGTTTTCAGGTGCTGGCACTGGGATGCCACCGAGTCCACTGCAGGAGCCAGTTTGTCAGTGGTAATGATGCACTTGGCCTTTGATACCTGGAGTCGATACAGTATGTCTTTGGCTGATAACTGGGATGTTCCTGGGATTATGACAATCCCTGGAAGAGAGATAAAGTCAGTTTGTGTTAGCATTTTTTCTACATCTGATTCTTTTCTAAGAACCCAAGCTATTAACTATTCCCAAACTCATCTCCTGCACAGATTGCCCTGATGTTTCCCAGTTAAACAGTTAGATTAGATTAATGCAGATGCCTGTGCTCCCCTGTCAGGAATGAAATGTGGACCTGCCTGGTGACTTCCATGGTCTTCCCTGCCTTCTGGCATCTTCTTCTTCATGCATCACTGCATGAAGATAGCCTCTAGTGAAAATCCTTCAGGACTGCCTGGCAGCTGGTCCACTCACTGGATTATTACACAGTTTTTCCTTGATAAATCATATCCATTCTTGATTCTCTCAACTGATTTGCAATGACCATTTTACCTCACTGACCTGCTCGCATACAAGCCACCTTGACCAGCCACCATTCTGGAATTCGTGGTAGGATCAGGATCAGCTTGTCTCCCTTCTGCAGGCCACATTGTTTAGTCAGCACGTTGGCCACTTTCCGAGATAGGAACCCTAGCTCCTCAAAGCTCCACTTCACTTCTTCTCCTTCACCACTTACCCACCAGAAAGCAGGGTTTGATGGTCTCTTTCCAGCCTACAAAACATAGGAATTAAAACATAAAATATTTTCTTCTGAAAGACCATGAAATAATAATGCACAGGCATCTCCAAATTATGGAAGATCTGAGTATTTGACAGCTGGCATATAAGCTTATTTTCCTTGTCATTAAAAGATTGAGATTTGCTATTTATCTAGCTCAGGTATCCCCAGTAGATTCTTCTTTTCTGAATCTGAAACATTTACCAGCCTACATGTCTCTAAACCCAAGTCCTAATCTGGATCCTATTTCAATTTAAGCCATATACTATGTATTAATGCTCCTACAAAATAACAATAAATAAATAAAGAATGAGCTTTTATATAATTTTAAAATGCAAATTTGGTTTGGTGACTGGTTGTTTATTTATAAAGAGAAAAACCCCATCTTGTTCCAAATAAAATTTAAAATTGAAGTATTTCATTGGCACAACAGAAGATCCCCTACCTTTTCAATCTCAGACCATTTGTCCACTACATCACTTGCAAAGTTAAAGTACTTTGGTATCTCCTGTTTGCCCTGTCTGATGGACTCATACTGGGAATATACATCAGAGGAAAGCAGCCTGGCATGTCCATGGAAAGTCCTATTAAGAGGCTTCAGAGTCCACAAGAGTTTTAAATTCTGTAATTTAAACAGCAACTTCATGGCTGAAGATTATTGTCTAGATGCTGTAGACTGTATAAGAAAATTGCAGAACTGTTGCTATGAATCCTGCAACAACAAACAAACAAAAACCAAACCAACAAAAAAGGGAAAATTAATATTGAGATTATCCAAAGATAATCCAGTAATGAATTAATGCGTTCTTCATTAAAGTCATTTGGGCAAGTCAGAGCCAGACTGATGACTTTAATATGCTAATTAAATGTTAAGTTCCCTATCCTTTCTCATATTTTTAAATTTTAAATTAATTGCCCACAACTCTCCGTAGTAAAACACAACATTAGTTGCTATTGTTGGCATTAGAAGAATGTTCCTGCTTCATACATTCATACATTCAGTATATTTTCTTTCTATGTGTTTCCAAACTACTTCCATCAAGAATCTCACTGCTTTAGCCTCAGCAGTTACTGGCAGATTCATCCATTCACCACATCAGTCCCAAGAACCTTCACTTCATTATGTAGCCCCTGAGTTTGACAGAGACTTTTCTACTCATTCTCCTGACCTGCCTGCTGTGGTCACTGGAGATCAGGAGTTGTTGTTGGAGATCCTCTTCATTCATTTCACTCACCTCTCAGGACATGTTTCCCAAATGAGAAGAATCCGTGGAGACGTGAAACATGGGCATTCCTTCATAAGGGTTTTGGAGTGAAACCCTACTGACTTTATTGCTCACTTCTTCTGGAGCAACGACAGCAGAATGTGGCTCAAAACCGACCAATCAGCAAAGCTCTGTCTGTGCAGTAACTTTTTTTTTCTTGTAATCATTTACACCATTGTTAGTTGTGCGTAATTTGCACCTTAACCTAAAGCATTTTGGGTCTCCTTTTTGCCTTAAGTTTAACCATTTTAAAAAGAAATGTCTTTTTCCTTCCACTCTGAAAGAATTTGAGAATGTTACAGTGGTAGTTATTGACAGTAATATATTAATGTGCTGCTGATACTCACTACAGGACAAAGATTATTTTTATTAGTTTCTCCTTTATTTGTATGTATTTAAGAGCTGTAGTTACAATTTTTTTTGGTAAGGAAGTTATTTATACATATGTTTATATATTTTTTTACTGGATATGTTTCTATCCTGTAAAAAATGAAATCTTTGTATGCACTTTGGTCTGTCCTTTCTCTTTGCCATTCCACACTCTGAATAACTTGTAAGTCCTTCCTTCGGAAAATTTGTAGGTCAATGTCAAAAGTGGTTCCAATAGCACAGTTGATTTTCCCAATGTTTCCAAGTGTTCTGGGTCATAAACACATGCCATGTTGGACATGTTATGGTTGGTACAGGTAATGGAATATTTCTCTCCTTCTTCTCCTGAACACCCTTGCTCTTTTTATACATTTGCCCATTCTTTGCTCTTTAGAATATTTCTCTGGATTTTCCCAGAGACTGTCTTTGGCAGCTCCTGAACAAACTCCACCTGAAAGGCAAAAAACCATTCTGGTTAAATTCCCAGCTAAAGGAAAGACACACTTTCACTATGGTTGAAGGTGAAAGGATAGAAAGCTGCCTAGGCAGAGCTGGGATGATGAAATGCTGACTGAATGCCTTGAGAATGTGAGCTGCTGTGAAAACCCCAGTACTCCATGGAAGAAAGACTGGCCCCTCATGAGGTAAAATTTCATGACCATTGCCTCCATCTGGGCACTTTCTAGCACACACAGCCAAGCCAAGGCTACAGCTGCAACTGACCCTGTCATCTACTTTTATTTTCTCTAACTCTGGTTGCAGTGTTTGTCAGAATGCTGTTGTAAAAGAGATGAGGCAGGACAAGAAATACTCAGTTTCTGGTACAATGAGAGAGCCTGTCTTTCTTGGCTGTACTTACCTTCCTTGGGTACTTGTAAGGTGCAGTCACCTTCTTGACATGCTGCTGAAGCTCATGAATTAATTTTTCTGGATCATGTGATACAAAAGCAGGAGCTAAAACAATGAAGGCTTTGACCACCTGTGCCACAAGAAGGAAGGGATTCCATTAACTTCCAGAGGTGGGAATAAGGCAATTCTGAATGGCAAAATGTGATCTTTTTCTTTAACTTCCCTTTTCATTAGCTGTTTGTTATCAACTACTGTTCTGTGCCATTCTAGAGAGAAGAATTTTTTCCTTATTTCCAGCCTATTTTCCCCTTAACATTATATTCAATTAAAGCTAAATATCTTGACTGTGTTCCTCAAAGAAATGTTGCAAAGTAGGAAAATATAAACCAAAATTTAAATACTCTGGATGTCATTTCCAGCATATGCTTAGTGGTAAATGAGAAATAATTGAAATTTCATTGCTCAGACAAAAACCTAGCATAATTAGTTTGAAATCCACATCAAAACCTGCAAACAAAGAAATAATTCTGATATTGTTAGATCTGCCAAGATATTACAAGAAAGGGCTTTTCTTTTACATCTTTTTTCTGTTTTGCTTTACCTCCCCTCTCACTGGGTCAGGACTGCTGACAACAGCCACGTCTGAGACTGCTGGGTGCTGCATCAATGCACTCTCCACTTCAAAGGGGCCAATGCGGTACCTGGGGGAGCACAAAGATCAGCCCCAGCAGCATGCACCAGTTCATTGGTCTTTCCAGGCTGCATTTCATGAGACAAATCTAAAAGGAAATGCCTTACCCAGCAGAATTAATGATATCATCAGCTCTTCCCACAAACCAGAAGTATCCCTCTTCGTCCATAGTGCCTCTGTCTCCAGTGAGATAAAAATCGCCACGCACACAGGCAGCAGTTTTCTCTGGATTATCCTGGCAACAATCAAAATTTCAGAAAAGGTATCTGATTATTAGTAAAACATAATGCATTTCCTTTCGAGTGGTGCTAAAAATGATAAAAGTAATTTTTAAAGTTGTTCTCAAAATGAATGTGTTCTATACTGTTTTATATCGTCAACTAAAAAACCCAGAGCCATGTTAATTAGCAGTTTGATGCCTGAAGTACGTGGCAAGTGGAAAAGAACCTACACACTAAAGAGTGTATGTAGAGATTTCTATTCTAGAGAGAAAAGGTCATGCTCTATCCAAATGCCCATCCATCTCAAATAATGTGTAACCCACAAAAATGTGTGACCCACTCTGTTCAGTGAAATTATTTATCCTTGCAGGGAGTTGCCTCAATAACCTCCTGTCAAAAGAAAATTTTTATCCTTAACTGACAGGACCAAAAATCAAATGATGTCACCTGCAGAAAAACTTCATTATTTGCATTGACCTATAGGACATCTACACCCAGTGTAACTTCCTGGTTACACAGGAAAACACTTTGACAATAGAAGACATAGTGAAAACCAGAAGTTAGAGTACTGAACTTTTAGAAGTTTCTTATCCCATAGTGAGCAATTACATTGTATGAGTTTTTGTTTAAGGATGCTACAACTATCCAAATATTATGGGGGTTCAGAAAAAGATTAAAAACATATCTAGGTCCCCCAAAGCTTATTTATTATTTATTACGATAGTTCAATTGCAGGAAAGAATGTCTTTAAGTCTGCCTGATTCTACTGGTTTCTTAAGATGGTCCTGCCCCTCAACACTACCACACACTGATCAGGCTCAAAGTCCTCAAGTAACCCAGTGAGACCTTTTGAAGATCCTGCATGGAATTCTGCTCCTGGCAGAACTTTGCCCTGACTCTCTCC
>VRYO01002014.1:7610331-7712448 GCA_009812075.1 Sialia sialis
GTGGTCAAGTCTGGCTTTAGGCTGCAGCCATTCACCCCTCACTGGCTTCACCTGCGGGTGCAATTTGACTGGATCATGTCTGGCCCTGTGGTTCCTGTGTGGGTGCTGCCAATTCTCCTTCTAGGCAAAAGATCATCTGTAGAGGTCACAACAGAATATTCCTGTTTGCATTTCTTCACCTTGCTCTAACACATGGCTTGTACCCTGCATTCGCCTTCTATCTGCACCCAAGAAGTCAGGGAGTCACTCACCTGCTCTCATGCAGGCCACATTCAGGAGCCACCACTCAGGAACACGAGGCAGAACTACTATGACTCTGTCTCCTCTCTGCAAACCACAGGCCCCAGACAGTACATTGGCTGCCTTCCTGGACAGAGAGCCCAGCTCCTCAAAGCTCCACTTCACCTCCTCTCCCTCATCATTGACCCACCAAAAAGCTGGATTTGCTGGTTTTCGTCCATCCTACATCATATGAGAAGATGTTAAAATAAGACAAACTTTAAAAGGTTTCATTTCAATCATCCTTTGTAACTACTGTCTTGGGGTGATACCCATCTTTCTGACAAACAAAATAAGATGGTGCCAATATTATCCAGTATCTTTCAGTGAAACTGTATCATCTGAGATTTGTTCCAGGTTTTGCCTGGGATAGAGTAAGCACTGCTTAGCAACAAGTAAATCGAGGTCATTTCAGTTTTTCATACTCTGCCAAGAAGGTGCATGAAAAGCTGGGAGAGATCATGAGACAGCTGACCTGAACTTTCCAAAGGGGTATTCCACAGCACAGAAGGTCCTGCTCAGTTTATACCCTGGTAGGAAGTTGGTTGAGAGGTACCAATCACTGTTTGGGTACAGGGAGGGTGCTGATCATCGGCAGTGGGCAAAAGAGTTGTGCATCATTTGTCTTTTCTGGGTTTTCTTTGTTGCGCTCTCTTTTTGTTATCTCACCCCTCATCACTGCTACTTCCACTAATACTTCTACAATAGATATAATTATTATTAATATTCTTATCATTATATTTTATTCAATTCTTAAACTGTTCTTTCCTTAACCCATGGGTTTTACCTTTTTTCCTTCTAATTCTCCTCCCCATCCTACTGGGGATGTGCGTGTGTGTGTTTGATTCAGGGCCTCTGTGGTTCTTTGTTGACAGCTGGGATTAAACTACAACTCAATGTCTACAAAATAAAAGACAAATACTACCTTTTCCAGTTGTGCCCACTCATCTAAGACATCACTTGCAAAGTTGAAATATTGTGGCAGTTCCTTTTTACACCGGTTTATAGATTCATAATAGGAAATAATCTGAGATGTAAGAAGCCTGTTGTTTCCATGGAACGATCTGGACGGTGACCTGAGAATCCACAAACACTGAGGAATCCAGCATTTAATTAATGTTCTCATGATATATGATGTTTTATCAGATGGTGAGGGAGAAGAATCAGGTGTACACCTATGGAATCAGTCACCTGGAATGAAAGAAAATACATTTAAAACCAGACAGTTATTGGATGCTCTCTAGTATGTGGTGCTGGATGACTTAATGCAAAATAGCTTGAATAAATAGGTCATTTGAACACATCCCAATTACCCTATTATTTTATGTTTCTCCTTTTCTTGTAAAGAGATAGTGCAGTGCTTTTCACTAGAATATTTGTCCTCTACTTTGTCAGTGGATGAATGACTCTAATATCTCATCCCTAAAATTTCACTTGCCAGTCCCTTTCTCAATATCTGTGTCTGGAATCCTGTAAATTTTATGTTACTTTAGCCTGCTTACAGAAATAAAATGCCACTACTTTTGAAGTGTTTTAGGAGACTATCACCTTGACTTAAATCTGTCTCTGTAATTATGTTATGCCTTAAACCTGCACTAGATGGCGAGTCACACTGAATTTATGCATCAATAAAACTGATGAATCCCTGATTTATTTTCTTATGAATTCTATTTTTCTTTGAGGGAATGTAATAAACACAAAATTGACTGTAAGTGAGTAAAGGTGGAGTGTCAAAGACTTCCATTTACTTTGCACTTCAGCTGAAGTGTGCAGCTTGGGAAAAAATACATGTTGTAAAATAAGCTTGCAAAGAAAGTGCAAACATTTCTAGTTTCTCCTAGTCTTTCCTACACAACATACAGGTACATGCAGAAAAGACAGAATGGATAAAAATGCCACAGGTATTTAAAGTTCAACCCTGAAAGTCAAGAAAACTGTATTTTCACTCACAGGTGCTGAATTATCATATAAACTTGTTTTGAGAGTAATTAAGTCCTTAAGGATTTACCAATATATCAAAGAACTTTTTTCCCCAATTCAATGAAATCAGCTTTGCTTTTAAACTTTTTTGTGCCATGATGTTTTCTTATTTAAAAGCCAATAGTACATACCTATCTCCCAGGGATTCTATGCAGTTACTTTCACCTTTGCATTATTTATTGCAAGTGTAGGTGTAGTGAGAGTTTCCAGTGTTCAATGCCACTAAATAACAGTAACTGGCATCTCTCTGAAATCACTGTCTTTGTGAGGCAAACCAGGGAAGTTGAGACAGAAGGTGCACATATCAGGCATGTCTCAATGGCTCTTGATCACATATTTTACAGGGTGTGAGTGGTAACTAAGGAGAAGGCTCTAGGATATTATTTATCCTGAACCCAGTGTTTCCTGCTGACCAGACTGTGACTTCTGCAGAGGGCATATTTTCCATAGCTCTCAAACTACAAGGCAGAAAAACAAAGCCAAAGCTAGCTAGCACTGATGAAGAAAAGCACAGAATGTGACCTCATCTCCTCTATTTCTACAAGAAAAAATTGTTCTCCACCAGTTCAGTTCCACCTAAATCTCTCTCCTTTCCTCACTGCAAATCTGTCCTGGCAAGGTGTATTGCTGTTATGTCCCTCCTTTTTCTACAGGACACAGAGGTTAGAAGCCCTTTCCATGACGGAGCCTATTTCCTGGGAGGAGGTTTCCAGGAGGGATTTAAGTTGACAGCTATTTGTTTTAGTGACCGAGAAAATCAACTCTCTCAGCAAATGGTTTTGTCATCCTACCTTTGTTCTGGCAGCCTTAGGCTGTGTTCTGAGCTTAAACACTGCCTGCTCAGTTCAAACAGGCCTTGTTAGTTTCAGCCTGCAATTCTGAGAGATGCTTTTTAACCTTACTAGCATGTTGCTTGAAAGACGTCATTGGAAAGGACCCTATTACGAAGAGAAAGAGACCACAAAGTCAAATGGGAGACTCTTATCTTTCTGCTTCTTTTTCTCCTTTAGTACCTGATTGCTGAATCTGTATTAATTTGTGATCTTATCTTGAAAGCAGCCTGAATACACAGCTCCTGATTTCATTGGGCACACTCTACAAGTACTAACAGAACACATCTCCAGGTACATTACAACGCAAAGCTTTTGAGACTGAGAGAAAAGAGTTTTCTGGAAACTCAGCTCCACTCACAGCAGCCATGAATACAGACTAAATTGCAGCAATCTGCCCCCCAAGATCCTTCCCCCACAGAAAATGGAGGCTACCACATCAACCCCCATTATGAACATTCCTGCTTTTTAGTGGTGCCCTTCTAAATAAAAAGTTTGCTAAGGGCAAGAGGTGCAAAGCATCACTTACTTCTCTTCAAGAAGAAGAAAGAGTAATTATTGAAGCAATTTCTTCTTATTCAGACCCATCTGTTGTCAAGTCAGCTCTGTCCTTCATGCCACTGAAACAACCACTAGAATACCTGGTCTCCTCTAACAGCTACAGCTTTGGGGGTGAAGTTCACAAATTTCATCAGAGTTTAAGGGTCAAAGATGTTTCTGCTACAATTACGGACTGGCAGGTACTTACAGAAATAGTAAACTGAAGGAATTCCAGAATCTTGATATTTCTGTAAGATATTTTTTGAATGTTTTGAAAAGACTGTCTAGGGAGGCCTCATAGTTCACATACACAGCTGATAGCATCCTAAGGATGAATTGGTACATTTAGTCCCTTCAGTTTATTGCACAGAAAATTGTGTTACCACTGAAAACCAATGGCAGAATCTTCTGGTTTAACCCTTGAAGTAGTATCTTACCTGAGCTACAGCTTGGCACTTAAGTACAGAGGAGAGCCTCACAGACAAGACACTGATGAGTTACAGACATTAAAATTACCTATGCAAAGAAATGAGAGTTTTCCCCTGACTTCAACACACTCTCAGTCAGATCCACAACTAATAAATCCGTAAGTGCAAAAGACAAGCAAACATTAGGCAGAGGAGCAGCCCTCAAATACTGCCTGAGGAACCTGACCTGCTGCTTTGTCTGCAGCCCTGACAAGAGAAGGGTGTCTAGTTTCACCAGTGCACTCTGAACCCACTGGTGAATGTGTAGGCAAGTGTTTCCTCCTGTGCTCTTTCTTCTCGCTGGGTTGTTTATTTACAGAACCAGTAAACCAACTTCCCTATAAATACTTCCCCACCCCCAAACACTACTAAAGATGAGGAAGTATTTAACTAATTTAATCTTCCTATGGAAAGGTGCAGTTGGCTCCACTGGTGGTACCCTGTTATCAGCCTTATCAGCCTCTCGGTTTGGCTGATACAGCTGCAGACATCTGAGCAGCAAACCCTACTGCTTAATGCCCCTTTGCTTCTTTCTTTCTCAGTATCTGGATAAAGGCAGGACAAGATGAAGGTGCATCCATTTTTCCTTCTTCTACTGTTGTTTCTCACAGGTTTCTTGGCAGCAGACAGCATAAGCCCAAATGAAGCAAAGCTAAAAAAAACCAAGCTCCCCAAAATAAAAAAGGATAACCATGTCCTCCTGCTGAAAACGAGCAACTTTGACAGAGCATTGAAGGAAACCAAGTATCTCCTGGTGAAGTTCTGTGAGTATCAATTTCTGCTTCCTTACCCTGGTGGCTCTGCAGAGAATGACGGATTTTGGGGCACTCAAGAATGCTTGTTTTACCACTGCTTTACCTACTAGTCCTTGTTTGTTTTGGTTTCCTTCATGTATCTATTTCTGACTGTAACTACAGTTATTTGGGGGGGTGGTTAAATACCAGTCTGCTACATAAGACAGTGCTGAGTCGGCATTCTTTGCTTCCACTGCCTAATTTTGCAAGTATGTGTTTCACAGCAGTGATGGGTAAAACATATTAAAAAAACTCCAAGCAAACAAAAGTTAATCAGAGAGTGTTTTTCTCCCTCTTAAATTTTCATCAGCACTTTGTATGAGGTTTTTTGGATGGCATCTCTCCTCTGCAAGTGTTTGGGTTTCAGGGATTTTTTTGTTCAGCATTTTGATGTCTTTAGTTGCATTATATTGCTCTTGTTCCCTGAAAGGAGCTCTTGACTGGGTAGAGGCAGGTTTGTGGTCCTTCTTTTAGGTTCACATTCATTCCTTCTGGGGAGAAAACTGATGGGGTTTTTTTGGTAACTAACTTTGTTATGAGGTCGGGCCATCGAGTACATCGCAAAGGCAAAAGCCAAGGGGCAGATTCTTGTGATGTTACCACTCCAAGAGTTCAGATGCTGCATCATTTCCCATGCCACAGACACGGCCAGCAGCTTGCTGGTAGCAGAAACTCTGATCCTGCATAAGGCAGCAAAACCTTTTTCTTTGTTGCTTGGGCTTGACCTGGCTCTGCTAAGCCAAACTCCCTGAGCTCAGTGCACACCTTAAACCTGTCCCTTAATCTTAAATCACACAAACACTTGCAAAAAAGCCCCCCTCTTGAAGCAGGTGCCAGACACAGGCACAAGCTGAGCCTCCAAACTGTTCCATATTTGGAAGGGATATCTAAAATTAAGGCAATATTCTAATTTTGCAGACGTGTATCTAATTTGTTCTTTTGCATCACTACCAAATGTGGATTTTACTGCAGCGAATATAATGTAATATAACCACATTATATAAATAAATATTAATATATAGTAATATAATGTTCAATCTGATATATAATATGTTCAATATAATATTATAGCAATAAACAATAAAACTGATAATAACATAAAGAATATAATGAAAACAACAACAATAATAATAATAATAACACTACTACTACTACTACTACTACTAAGAGAAATAATGTAGTGTAGGTCAACCTGAATTGAAAGTTCTTATTTTTTCAACAACAAAACCTAGAATACACTAATAGACTCAGGATATGCCAAACATTTCATTAATCCTGAAACAAGGTTATAAAACTTCAAGTGTTTTTAAACTTTCAGAATAATCACATCATGAAGTTATTTAAAACCTGGTGTTTAAAATTTTTTTTTTTTCTGAAAGTTTTGAAATTTAGGAAGATTTTGTTTATTAATTGTGAAGGATTTAAAGCTATTTGCCAAATTCAGTCTGCAGTTGTGAATTGTTTTATTTCTCTGAAGATCTACAATTTTAGTGAAAAAATAACTTATCAGAAAAACATTTGTCATTCTGTATTCTCATTTTTATAAGAGCTGTTTCAAAGCACAGGATCTAAATGGTCAGGTCAGAGTAGTTTGTTGACAAACTTTCTTAGTACTGACAGAGATCATCAACAGTGAGATATTGCAACACACTTCAGGATTGCAACCAAGTATGAGTGGAAAACGGAGATGAAAAAGTTCACAAAGAGCCAGGAGATGGAGAGAGAATCGTTCAGAATACAGCAGCCCAGGAACGTGGGCACTCAAAGGATGTGGGGATCTCAATCCTTCTTCAGAGCAGTGCTGGACCTCTCTGATATCCCACCACCCTTACACCTGGTTTCTTCAGAAGGGAAGGACAGACTCTTCCATTCCTCTCTGCATCTCCCAAAACAGAGAGATGAAAACACACATACTCCCTAAACACACCTTGCTCCAGTGATCCTCATCACTTTCTGGTTTAGAGCAAAGGCCCACATGTCTATCTAAGGGCTTACTAAAATCCCATGGACTGCCTTTCCCCCACAAACCAGAAAGGCATCCACAGTCCCTGGAAAGAATTATGGATCACTCCCAAGAGTGAGCTCCACAGCACAGATCCATCATCTGGAAATCATTGGCCTCAATCTCTCCCTTTGGAGACATGCCACTGAACAGCCTCTGGGGCAGTGAAAAACTATCCTGCAGTGAGGCACTGCCATGAGGAGTAGGAAACATGACTCCACAATGCTGAACGAGCTGAATCATTTGCTGCAATAATTTCACTGCCACAGCTCTAGTAGAGTGAAGATGGGACCTGCACAGAAAAGCCATAAAGCCCTAATCTTTTATATCCTACTTTTTAGAAGTCTGTGTAAATAAACAACCCATGTTAACAAGGAACTATTAAGGAAACAGATAATGTGAGAGAAAACAGTATTGCCCAGATCACCCAGGAGATCTGTGAGGCTGCCAGGAATTAGTTTCAGAAATCCAGAACAAATGTGAGACCTGAGTTCTTTTTCTTCCTGGCTCATTAGTAATCACAGAGACATAAAGTGGGAAGGAATCATAGGCTTCTCAGAAGATGAGATTTCTTCTGGTGCTGTACCAACATCAGAAAAGTTAGAGCTTTGATTTATGACTCTGCCTTAGGCCACCTATCAATTATAAGAAAACCCCAATGATTCCCCTGTTGCATATTATTATTTACTTACCAGTCCCACAGTATTTGTCAGGTGAGGTCTGCTTTGATGTTTTCTGCCCAGTGACCCCCAAGCCTTTTTAATACCTGTCAGTTCCACCCTCACAGTGCCCCAGGTCTGCCTTTCTTCAGGAACAATTTCTATAAATACATGCTGACTTCTGGCCAGGCAGTGTCAGATCCCTCAGATTCCTCTGGAGCTGGGCAAAGTTCACAGGGAAAGTACTCAGTGTGAAAGCAAAGCATTGACCCGGAAACCCAGCACTCTTCCTGTCTCATCCCAGCTCTTCTGTGCAACAAGTCATGTCTGAAAATGATGCAAAAATCACCTAGCAATGTGTGAGCCCTCCAGCACCTCATCTCGGCACTCAATTGAAAGTGCTCTTCTGCTGCAGGCTGTGGCATCTCCCAATCCATGTCAAACTGATCTAAATTCCACAGAAATGCTTATGAGCACAAGGAATCCAGAGCACTTGTCACCAGCAGAAGGTAGACCTTAGATCAGTGCTGTCTGCATGGAAAGTTTCACTGTTTACACTTACAGACTGCCTGAATATAAGTCCCTCTGTTTACTTTCACTGCAGAGAAAAGCAAAGAAACACCATAAAAGGTCTCAATCACTCTAACAAATATGGCTATCACAGAGAGAATAAACTTAGTACACTTACAAACACAAACACTGAAAGCACTGCTTTCAGAGCACATGCTAACACCATTTCCTCCAACTTATCAGAAGAATTCATGAAAAGACACAGACCCCAGTGAATGCTTGATTCCATAGGTTTCTGAGAATGCCTGCTGCTGTTCTTTCCAGTGGAAAGTTTTTAGATCCTAGATAAACACAGGAATAACCTGAGGACAAGCACACAACTGGTGCCAACATTGTGCTGCTGCTTTGTGTGCTAAGCACAATCTCATTTATGAAAGGTGATGTTTACCTTTTTGAGCAGAACATTTGTACATCTAGTGAGGCACTGGGTCAGCCACAGTATTCCTGCAACCTCTGACTGACAGCCTGTGCTGAGATAATGACATTTGACAGGCAATGAGAGTTACTCTTGAAGACAAACATCACCTTTTTAAAATACAAAAGCTGAAGATGATGCTATTAAGAAGAAATTGCAGTTACCTGCAGCAGAGTTGCTTACTAGCATGGGGTCATATGCTTATATTAATGAATATTTACAATAATCCATATTTGGAATAAACCCTGATGTTTACATAGAAGAAAATATCAAATGAACTGCAAATCTCAGTTAAAAAGTGGAGAGGTCAGCCCAGGGGGTTATGGCTGTATCTCACTCAAATAAAAAGGGAGAATTCAAGGTCACAGAAGCAAGCTTGCAACTGCAGCAGGATTAACATCCTTCCACTCTGATATGTTAAACATCAATCTATCCTTCATCTCAAGACTTCTACAGAGAAATTTATGTACCTGTAGTGCAACTGTAAAAGCAGCCTGCCCAGATGAGAAATGGAACTGCTGAAATGGTTTTGTGACTGTGTCAGAAACTAACAGCCAGGAAATCAGCATCTGGCAGGACAACAGGCACATCCACAATGACTGCAGCAATTCCTAAACCATCAATTCACACAGAATAAAGAGATTGGAGGCCACCAGAAATTAGCTAAAGGAAAATTAACTCATTGTGCTTCTATGTATACCCACTTCAATAATTCTTTAGGGTCATTAAACACATTCATGTGTCAGCAAAAGATTTATCTGTCCATATTTCAGTATCTTTTAGCTCAGTAAACTGCACCATGAAAAAGAAGTAGCAGTTTATTCAGATTGTCAATGTTCTGAAGAGGTAAGAGTCAAAACACGGGATTTCTGGTTGTCTTCCCACTTTTAATTTTCAAACCTTTAATTTATCCTTGTTTTTATTTACAACACAGTTAAACTACTGATAATGGAAGCATTCTGCCATGCTAATCTGAGGCTGGTTTTGGGCTGACAGCCTTTGAAGGGACTCTTGCTTCTGGCAGCTGTGGCACAGCACACAGGTGTCCCACCACCCACACATGCCCTCCCTGGTGACCTTGTCACCAGCTCTGGTGCCTCTTATCTGTGTCTGCTCCTGTTCCCTGCTGATGCTCCTCGACTTTGGAGCCTGTGATGTCACATTAGCCCCAGCAGCTGCTTCCTCATCCCACGGCCTGTAGCGATCGGTGTCAATAAAAATCTAAACCAGAGGAAGCTAGACAAAACTCAGGAAAAGACTCCAGATAAAAGGAGTGATGATTTCCTGCAACACTCAAAAAACTTGAAAAATAAAGCACCTGGGAGGCAAAGAGAGAACGAGTGGAATGAAAAGGAATTGATGGAGCGCTGAAGAGGAGTTTAATCACTCAGGAAAGCAGAGGAAAGGTGCATGATGGATGCTTCCACATGATTTCTGGATAGCCAAGGAAACAGTTTGTATCTGTCTGCTCACTCACTGAACTTGTCTCACAGCTAGCAGGTCAATGGTACTTAAAGTTCTCCTGGTCTGACCGCAGGAGTCATGCACTTCTCCCAGCATGGAACTACTAACTCTACCAACTCCCATTATCCAAGCACGCTGCTTACATTCCTAGTTAGCTGCAACTCTGACTACTCAGGTCATTCAGTGATAAGAGATCATTCCTAAAGTTTCTGTTTGGGATTAAAGTATTTCAGAAAGAAATGGATCCTACTCCCCCTTGCCCCCTAGACCATCTACCTAAATTTCTAGTGTCTGAGCTTAATATTTCTTTTGTATTGGTAAAGCTTCAGCTTCTGTGTCTGGACTTGACCAAAAGTTTCTTCTGCCCCTTCTTATTTCACTGTGCAAGAAGCATTTAAGCTTCCACTTTCCCAGCTGTGGTAAAACAGCTGTGGAACCTTAGGTTATCAGGAAAAAATCATTATACTGAAATTGCCTCTGGTTTAAAAAGCTGACTTAGAATTAGCTGGAAGCCGCTGAATCCTGGTTTGCTATGGGATTTCCTGCTCCTTACTCCAGTCACACACTCTTTTTGGAAAGCCCAGTTCTGGGCCAGCCCTGCCACCTGCAGTCACTGTGTATCAGCACTCTCAAATTGCATGGGAAGTACTCCATGTCTTATTGAGTAATCCACCTTTGCAATCATTTTCAGCAAAAATATTTCATAAAGGCTCAACACACAGTGTCCCTAGAAGCAGCAGTGTTTTTATAGGGTAGACATGCAATTTCTTCCATTGACAGGTAAGAATTGCAGGTGTTCTTCAGCTGCCTCAACAGCATATTGGGGTACAACTGGAGATACTTTTTTTCCTTTTTTTTTTGGTGCTAGGAAATTACACATTACAATCCCGTTGAGGGAAAGGTTCACAAGACTATTTTTATCAATTGAAAATAGGAAATTAAATTTTGAGTAAAATTTATTTGAAAAATCGTAATAAACTTATTTGATGAAACACTAATTTTTGGGCAATTAGAACACAGTTTGTGTTTGGACTGTTGTCTTGAGGCTCATTTGCTTTATTTAGAGAAGCATCTTCTCTTCATCACATGGTATTTGAGTATCCCCTGAGCAGACACTAAGTTCTGTTCTTCTAACAGGAACCCTTTGGCATATTGGCAGCAGGAGCAGCTCTCCCCTGCAGGGGTTTGTGAGATGGGTCTGTGTGTGACTGGAAGGGCCTATCACTATCACTTCAATATTTTGAAAAAATAGCTTTATTTGATGCTGATCTTCACACTTGCTGCAACAGTCAGGTGGAAGAAAATGATTGATGGCTGGGATTCAGAGCAAGGATAATGATGGATAATGTAAGGGATGTAACTCAGCACTGAGTTAGATTATGGATTTATCTTTCCTGTATTAGAACTCTTACGGAAGCTTTTACATTCTGGTTATAACCACATCGAACAATGTCTTCACCAGGTACACTCTGAAGGAGTGCATCTGCCATTTTTTGAAAGAACAAAAGACAGTTGTTTTGTTACATTTATGCTTTGGTACATTTGTGTGTGTACCTGCACCATTATATATCTGAACGTGCATATACACAAAAACATTCATATATACACAAAAGAACAAACACAGTTTTATGAAACTAAATTTAACTGCATGCTTTTCATCTGTTTCTATTTGCAAAGTATAATGAAGAAACTAAAATTGTATGTGCATAATATAAAGAAAAAATTTTTGTTCTTTATAATAAGAGAAATTTAGCAAGACACAGTATCTCAATTTCAATCAAAATTTGGTTTTTTTTCCACCCAATTTGCAAAAATATAAAGCTCCAGGCCTTTATGTCTTACTGGTCTTTAAATGCAGAGCAGTTTGTGTGCATCTCCTTCCTTTGTCCATTTTTCATGTTAATATAACTTTACAACTACAGGGCCCAGCCCAGGATGGTCCCTCTCCTTCCACCAAACACACAGCTGCCACTGGAGCTGGTGAAGGGCTGGCACAAAGGACAGCAGGAGGAATACACTGCCAGCCTTTAAAACATCACACTCTGCTCCTCTCTTTCCCTCCTCCACATCTCATCTGGAAAAGTACCTTCTGCATTACAAAAGTTTGCTCCAGTGAAGTGGTCACGAAAATGGGATCAGAGAGTCCTAATGTGAGCAATATTTAACTCTATCCTTCACCTTCCTTACACTCATACGCAGCATAGTCAAACTACTTTTTTAATAGCTCATCACATTTTCCCAACAGAAGAACGCTGAAATTTTGCTGGTTGTTCATTGTGATTGGTTCAAGAACATAGGGAGTGGTGAAAAAACAGCATCAACATAAAGAATTAAATATAATCCCTCATTTATTTCTGAGTCATAGAAGACCTTATTTAAACTCTCCAGCTACCACTTGATGCAACAACCTCCACAGGAAAGCTTCACTCTATGGCTTATGTAACCCACTGGCTTTTGATTGGCCTTTTCCAGATGCTATTGTATCTCAGTCTTCTCAGAATTTATCTGAAGAATTTGCTGAGGCTGCACGACAGCTTAAAAAAGAAGCTCCAAGAATCCAGTTTGGCAAAATTGATGTGACAGACCAACCCGACTTGAGAAAAGAATTTAATATTCAAGCCTTTCCTACTGTGAAATTTTTTGTGAATGGCAGCAGGGAAGATCCCATAGACTGCAAAGGTAAACTGTCTCATGCACTGATAAGATAATTATATATAATGACAAGATGTACCTATCTATTACCCTGCTGAGAAGAAAAATATAGATGCTCAGATAAAAAATACACAAGGTGGAAAGCTGGTTTTACCCATGGTGTTGAATATGCAATGGCCTCTGTACAAATACAGGAACTTGAATCTGAATTCTTTTTCCGGGGCATAACTGGGTATCTTCCCTATATTAAGTTCACACAGTCAAATTAATTACAGGTGTTATTCCACCGAGTACAGAATCGCCCCAACAAGACACCTTACTCCCAGTTATTACAGTAAACATTAATAATTTATGCCAAACAAGAATTGGGTCCCCAGACTGCTCCATTACTCTTCTGGCCCACAGCAATTCCCTTGGGCGGTGTGCCTGCAGAAACTAGCTGGAGCAACACAGCTTCTAACAAAGAATTGGGAATTCATAGGGTGCTTTACATTACACTTCCTAAGCTAAGGAAAATAATTTTGCCATTTAGCCATCAGAGGGAGCTCATATGTGGCTTAGAATAAAACATGGAAAAATTTGAAGTATTTTACAGAAAGTTATCAAGCAAAGACAACGATAGACTTGAGCAATCCCAGAAATCCAGGTCTTATTAAACATTTTTTGTTCACTTACAGTATATACAAGAAAAGTTTTATTTTTCATAAAATGATGAACTTTTAAAGAGGTGATAAAAATTGTATGACTTGGTCAAGCATCTGTTAGTGTACTCTGAGCACATACAGGTGAGTCACAAGTTTAATCCAAGGAGCAAAAAAAGGAACCCAAAGTTTGCCTCCTGAACCTGTACACAACCTTGTACTAAGATATCTTTAACTGCTGAGCCCCCTGTGGCTCCTGCTGAAACCTGATCTTCGGTATTTTTAGCAACTTGCTCCTCCTTGCTATTGAATTTCTTACCAAGTTCCCACCATCCAGACTTGTGCAAACAGCAGCCTCTGCACAAATGCCAGCGAAAGCGTGATGTGCCATACTGAACTTCTATTAGAGGTGCTGCTACTTGAAAGCAAAAGCCCCCACCTTCGGTCTCTGATTAAATCTACAGCATTAAAAAGAAAACCTCTCTCAAACTGATAGATTTTCTGGTATGAAACAGAGAGTACAGAGAATTTTTCCAACACACTCACAGCCGCCCTGCAGCAGAGAGCTCTGGGTCAGGCACACTTTCTAGCAAGATGCAAGAATTAGGGAACTGGCTGCTGCTCTGTGCTTTGTACAAGACAGATAGCACCAACTTTTTGGAGGGCATGTACCACCACCAATGGCTGAAATTACATTTTGTTCACTGATAAAATGCTCATATGCAGCACTGAGTAAAACCTCGCATACTGTGTTTGACTGAAACTGCTGAGCACTGGCAATTGGAAATGTGCACTGGCCACCCAGCGACTTCTCATACAGGACTTGGTACATATTTCATACCACAAAAGAAACTGCAGATCTTGCTTAAAGCAATTAATTCAACTCTTTATGGAAATCGGATTTTTTGAATGGTGTCCCTGGCAATGGGCATAACATGAAAGACAAATTCTAGGCTTCGTAAAATCATCATTTACAACTGCAAGATCAGAATTTGGCCAGTGCACAGGCTGAATAAAGGAACTCAATAGAAATACTAACCACAGAAAATATGCCTAAGGGCTATAGCACTGACATAAGTGACAACGTCAGGAACAAGTTCCTAAGTTTCAAGTTTTCATGTTCCTGTTAAATTGCAAGCCTAACCCTGTTCTGGTTCTTAATTAATGTTAATTGTTAATGTTAAATTATTAGCTTCATTCTGTTCCAATCCCCAATCGTCTCACCGGCGTGGCCTCCCCTGAGTCGGCCTCGGCTGCTCCCCTGAAATGGCGACTGCGAGGACAGTGACATCATGGCTCCGTATGCAAATGAAACGGTGCAAAAGACACTGGGACACTTTTTGGAAGTAAAATCCCTTAAAACGACGAGCCCAAAATGACATCTAAGACTGAGAATGGTGTCCTGAGGTTGGGAAAAGAGTGCTAAGAACTTGTTATCTTAAACAGCTTGGGTCCCATCGCCACGACATAAATAGCATCCCCCCAAGATCATGATCCCTGAATGAGGCTCAGTTTGGTTTTTTTGGGATTCCCGCAGTGGACAGTTTCCCTTGTTTGTTTGTAATGACAGAGGTGCGATGCTCCTTGTCGCCCAGCCTGCGTGAAGGCCTTCGAAAGGAGCGAGTCTCCTGGTCCCTTTTATTACAGCCAGACAGCAATTCTGCCTTTAGACAGCAGAAGTCAAGCCCTGTGCGGCCACTAGGTACTGCTGTGAGCTCTGTTCTGCAGCCTGTATACTCCACCAGCAGCTGTCTGCTTCACTAAAAAAAAAAAAAAAAAAAAAAAAAAAAAAAGGTATTTTAAACTAGTCGCAGTGATGTCTGCTGCAAAATTGATGGCAATATATGGTCTGACTCAATTTTGATCTTGTCATACTGCTAAAATGCACAGTACCAGGACTTGCATCTCTGATAATCCACCCGTTCTGTACATCTTGAATCTAGCACTTAACTTTTGCTTTTTCATGTGTGATTTCAATTAACCCTTACTGTGGTCCAGCAAGCCTGTCTGTCATGCAGAGATTTTAATCGCCTGAGCTTTTAATTTGTTGCCTCAAATTGCTCTGAAAACACGATGGTTTAAAACATGATTTGTAAAAAGACTCAGTACTATAAAACTTCTGAAAGCTTAGGAAAATTTAGACAATATTGACTGACTGTAATCTCAGTAAAACTGGTAGTAGTAATTTGGAAGCCAAAAGATAGAACAATCCAGAACTAAATGACAACTTTGGCACTTCAGCTTTCTTATGTCTAAACTGAAGTGATTCTATGGCCCCACAGAGGAATTTTAACATGTCTCTGTGCCTATCAGATCCTTCCTGCAGCATCAAAGGAACAATTTTGACACCTAATGTAATTGAACAAACAGTTCAATAAAATCTGTGATTGGTTTGAAGCTATTCTGGATTAAATCTTGGGTCGATAGCACTTTATAGCTTACTGTGATTTTGGGACACATGAAATCTTGCAGGACAGGTTTTCTACGTGTCTGAATTTCCTCATCTCTATTCTCCATGTGTGATTAATCATTTAACTGGACATAAAACCATTTGCAGAGGTCTCAGAAAAAGCTGTACTGATCTACTCTTGATCTTCTAGAGTGACAGTAGTTTAAATGGTGACTAGGACCTGAGGTTGAATTTGGTACCTCAAGTCCTCTCTCACTCAGCTTTGACCTCAGTCCTAAGGAGTCCAAGTCCATTTGTATTTCGCATTCCTCTGCACTTCCTTTGCCTCTGTCCTGATTGCACAGAAATTTCTGTCATTCATTTTGACTTTCATTTTAACTCTCTTTTCCTTCCACAGGAGTCAGAAAAGCCTCAACCTTCATTACATGGGTGAAAAGAAGAACAGGACCTAGCACTGTTTTAATCAACTCTACTGATCAGGCTGAAGCCATCATAAAAGCTGATGATTTGGCAGTGGTTGGCTTTTTTAGGGTAATTATCTGGAAAGCTCAAAAGGCTGGTTTCTGTTCCAGTTTTTGGACATACTGCTTGCTATCAACACCAAATCCCACACATCCAAAAGATAAAAAATCCCAAAACCTAGAACTCACCAGAAAAAACCAAGGCCTTGGTATTCTTTACATATGAAAAAAAACCAACAAAAAAACCCCCAAACAAACAGAAAAACACCAACAAAAAGAAAGCAGCCCAGGCAAAAATAAGAAAATCTTACACCACAGCACATTTCCCTAATCAATACCTGGGCACAGAGATCCTGAGAGCAGGATGCTCCAGCAGTGTTTGCACAGCTCTGGCTGGTCACAGCACTGTTTCCTGCACCCTCAGAGAAAGGGCTTCTGCCAAACTCTCCCCAGTTTGCCTGGTGTGATGAAGGCCAAGTCTGCATGGATAGGAAGTCATAAAATATTACCACTGTATATGATCCAACAATGTGTCGTCTTTTCTCAAGCAAATTCTATCAGTTTCCAGAGCAGAATAAGGTTCTTAGGGTTTGGGACGAATGCTAATGATGAACAGTCAATAGATACGTTGTCAGAGTGAGCGGAATAGGAACAGCTTTTTTCTGCTTTTTCAATGTGTCCTTGAAATCTTTGATATCTGGAAATTCAATCAAGGATTTTCTCTAACTAAAGAGACTTTTATTCTTGTATCTCTCTGCCCAGTTAAAAGCACAATGTCTGGACTCATACCTGAACTGATAATACCCCAGTATCTAATAATAATATATAGTATGTGCTGGCTACAGTAGATAGTCCAAGTTTTGTGGATATGGAAAACAGGAATCATTACTAAAATGTTCCATAGTAATGAAGCTGGTGAGCACATAGAACATAACAGGACAAACTGTGAAAATGCTCAGTGCCCAGAATTTTGCTTTGCAGCAATCTGCTTGCAGCCATTTAGGAAGGAAGGCAGTTTTCCAGTGCTGGGGGAAATTGAGAAGATCTTTCTACCACAGTGATGCCAGAGAGTTCTCTGAACCACACTGACAGCAGATATTGCCTGCAGATATGGACTGGACACTGGTTTCACTCGAGGGCTGAAATGACAACAGATGAGCATGAGCTGGGGCATGTCAGAAATTTAATGAGTGGAAGCCAACAAAACAGTGTCCAAGCAAATAAAGAGCCATATTTGGGCTTCTATTACTCACAGATTGCTCACAAATAGGAGTGCCAGGATGTGTTGGAAGGTCTCAGCATACAAATTACTATTCATCTAGCATGAAATAATTGTCTGATTAAATCAAATCTGCAAGTGCTCTTGCCTTTCATCCTGCTTATTTACGATTAGTTTGAGGGTGGACAGCACAGTGACTGTTTGACAGATGCAGGAGTCAAGGTCCCTGCCTTGAAAAGCACTCAGTCAAAAGCCCCAAATGTGCCAGTCAGCTCCTCCTGAGAGCAGAGAGCTCTCCTGTGCAGTCCCTCAGCTGCTGGCTGTGCAGGGAGAGCAGCTGCTGGCACGATCCCTCCTGTCTGCAGGAGGCTCTGCAGGGAGTGGCAGTGCCAGGGGACAGCAGGGAGGGTGACATCAGTGCAGGGAGGACAGAGGGGACCCCACACCACCCCTGCTGACCCAGGCCAGCCAGCACAAGCTGGGTCACAGCACTAGGATCCTCCTCAGAGGTGATCCTGGAAAGCATTATCCACTTTACAATTATATACAGCTCTTCACTTTTATGGGCCTGCTTTATCTGGGGCTCTAACTCCTACACATCTTAGCAGGATGTAGGGCAAAATCTTAATAAATACTCTTTCTGGGACTAGGAACTTCGCAATGACAGTGTGGAAGTTTTCTGTGAGACAGCAAGAGATGTTCCAGAGATGCCTTTTGGGATGACAAGCAGTGAGGACGTCTGTGCCAACTATGGCATCCAAAGGAACTCTCTTGTTGTGTTTAAGAAGGTAGGAGCACGAAAGTCTAGCAGGTAAGGTGTTGTGACAGCTGTGGGTTATGGAAAGCCAGTTAGGGAATTTTTCAGCTTATACATAAATTTTATGGTAAACTATTTTTTTAACCAAAACTACACAGAGTAGCAGCAATATTTAGACTAGGAAGTAGTCAGAGCAATGATTTCCTGAGTGAGCATATCTCACAGATAGTGTGGACAGATGTAGGAAAGATCTTTCAGCATGTCAACATTACTGAGCAAATTAAAACTGTCAGCTGTACCTTGAATTTTAGCTGTTATCTTGTTCTTCAGTCTAGCTGTGACATTCATTTTACAAGCTATGGAATTTGAGTTGCTGAGGATCATAAAACTCTCACTTCTAAAGCCTGTCATTTTGCTCCGATAGTTGATAAGGCCACCAACCTCACAAACTTCACTATTTGTCCAGGGAAAGCCGGTACACAATGAAGTGCTTGAAGAACGTGGACAGAACAAGCTGGACTTGACAAGGCTAATCAAAACATTTACCTTGGATTTAGTTACTGAATATAATATAGAGGTATGTGCATTTCATTCCTTTAGCAAAATTACAGGAGAAATCCATGCAGGATTAGCACCTAGGGAGCTATTCTGCACCTCAAGGAGTGAGAATTTTCTTTGCTTATTTGACAAGGCCACTGTTAAACCCATGTAGAAATGCCAGCAGAACCCAGCACGCAGCTCTTGGTCTAAGCCAGGCTAAATGATGCTTCCCTCTGGGAAGATGTTTCCTCAAGGAGAAGTGCTGGTGGAACAGTGAGCTCTGAGCAGGCAAACACCTCCCTGCTGAGGAGCCAACACCAAGACCTGCTCCTGCAGCAGCTGAGTGGAGTGGGAGGTTGGAAGGTCAGTCCCTAATCCTGGCTCCAAGCATTCCACTCCAACACCGCAACAGGCAGTTCTGGGCCAAGGCACAAAGGGAATAAAGCAGCAGTAATTGCTGCTAGTGCAGGCAGGAAAGACATGCAAGTACCTGCTTGCCTGGGGGACACCCCACTGCCTCTGACTATAGGGCAGCATGAGAAAAAATGTCCTGTGCAGGGAAGGAGACACAAGCTGCTGATGCCACCAAGAAGGGAAGGAAATGCCCAGGTCTTGCCCCAACAGCTGCTGCAGCTGGGCCTCCCTGGGCAACACCATCTTTTACTTTCAGCATTAATTCTTTTGTGTGTGTTATACAGGAGGTCAGATTAGAAGATCACGGTCCCTTCTGACTGTAAAAATCTATGAATAACTATGAGGTTTTTCCTGGAACCGAAAAAATCCACTCAGCAGCTGCTGATTCTTCTTACTTTATCTGTTTTAAAACAATGAAACAAAATGCAATAGTAATGGAAATGAGTGGGAACCGAGTCTTCAAAAGTAAAATTTGCAATAGCAGAACCTAGGGATACTGATATGCTGAGCCTCTGATTCACTGTTCTGCCTACAAAGAGTGGAGCAGATGTTGAGTCTTTTGTTTCCCAGACATCTGTGAAGATTTTTGATGTCCCTGTTGAAAATCACATCCTGCTGTTCACCCCAATGAACTCGGAGGGATTCAGTGAGATTTACGAGAACTACCAGTCTGCTGCTGCAGAATTCAGAGGAAAGGTTGGTAACACTGAATCCAGATTTGCAAACAAGAATGCCAAAAGATCCGTAGAAAACCACTTACCAATATTACTGTAAAAATAAACTACTGTCAATGTATCTTCTAACTTTACCAAACCATTTAAACATAGTTAAATACATTTAAATACAGTTTCAGTATTATTTGAATTTGTTAAGGACAAGCTGAAAGAAAAACTTCACTTGGAAATGATTCTTTAAGACACAAAGACCTCAAAGAGGAGCACTAATTCCAGCTGTTCCAAATTAACCTTTCCTGATTTTACAAATACAATTTTCTGGGAGCAACTTCCAGCCAAAGGTAGTTTTAGCAAAATTCTGGCAATTTCTGGCTCTAACAGGAAATACTGCAACGATCCCAGAATATTGCCTGTAGGAGCCAGATACAAAACCTGAGGAATATCACAAGGTGTGTGCATTGCCTTGCCATGTGTTTGCATGCATACAGTTGTATACAGTTGTAGGCAGTCATACACACAAATATTTTGGTTTTCTGTGGTGCTATTCCTGCTCCAGGTACATGAGACCCTGAAGAAGTCATCTTGCAATAAAATATTGGTAAATACATATGGATTACAGGTGTTTCAGCTCTTCTGTGCTGATAAGATTTATGAAGAAGAGCAATAAGCACTTTGAGGGGTAATTTAGAAGTGTTACTAAAAGATGTGATAGCAAACCAATGTGAAAGGACAGCACTTCAGTACTTTTGGCTGCTTGACATTTGTTATTAACTAGGATCAAGGTGTAGTAAATTCCACAGAGCTGCTGGGTTTTGGTCTGAGATAAAAGATGATTCCTCACAGTTCCTTGAATTCAGGGTTGGATCCAACCCCACCGCCAAGCTCCACAGTCCATTTCTCCAAAATGGCTAAAACAAAGCTGGAAGACCCAATCAGATGCATGATTCTCTCTTTATCATCAGATATTGTTTGTTTTGGTGGATACCAATGAAGCAAGGAACGGAAGGATTTTTGAGTATTTTCGCATCAGGGACATTGATGTTCCTGCTGTGAGGATCCTAAATCTGACCAACGAGGCCAAGTACAAAATGCCTGCAGATGAGGTGACTGTGGAGAACCTACAAGAATTTTGCCAGAGCTACCTAAATGGAAAAGCAAAGGTAGGTCCATTACTAATGAGACAGCTCTCTACTTCACCAGCACAAATTGACCAGCACAAATTCACCATAACAAATTGACAGAGTACTCCCTTTTAAAATTAGAACAGTGTCCTGTTGCGATCACTGGTTTATTAATTTACTGTCACCTTAATGCATTAATCTACAGTTGCTGACAGAGCATTTCTCTGTATTTAAAAATTAAGGTGAACTGCAAAGTTTTCCAGTGTTCCAATGTAAATACTGGATTGATCATCTATGGCCCAATATTTTAACATCTATGGCCCTGCTGTTTTATTTATTGGTTTGAAAACTCCCTGTCTCAATCTTTCCAATATTATAATGGGAATATTTCCTTTCCTTCATTAGGGAGAGATGCAAACAATCATTGCAACAGATTTTAAGGTTACAGAAAAAGCCAGTAAATAGAAAATGACAGTTTCAGAGGGGATTAGCAGTTGGTATTTGTTTTAAGCAAGTTTAGCAAAGTGAATTTTCCCAGGGGAATCATTCTCAATTGTAAATACAGCATTTATTGCCAAAATGAGGCATCATCACATTCATGTGAAAAATGGATTAAAATTTTTTGCTTACTCAGGGCACCTCAGGATGATTTACAGGAAGAAAAAATAAAGCAGTCAGTCTGGGAGCAGGCAGAATTTAGGAAATGTGAGTAGGTAGATCCTGTATTCAGTGCTGGAGGGGAGCACAAGGACAGAGGCAGAGGGGACGTGGCCTCTGTCCCCAAGATCTGCTTGAGGGACACAGTCCCACCAAGGACAGCTTCCATGGGGCACATGTGCCTTTCTGCTACTGTGCTGAGGTGTTAAAGACGAGAAATTCCCAGCTACTGCACTGTAAATTGCAGAAGTCTTATGGAGACTGTGACTGGTAGTGAAGGCAGAGATTTAAGCATCAATGCACTCTTTCTGGTGTATTTTACATCACTTTTGAGAGCCCACAATATGTAAATTTTTCAGTAGTCCAGCTTCTGAATATTGGGCAACAAGAATTCAGGACAAGGATCATTTTCAGACAGTCTGCTACAGAGTCTGTATTCAAGAGAGGGACAAGGAGTTCTGAGTACCAGCTGCCCAGGGGTGTGAGATCCCAGCTCCTGCTGAAGGCAGACAAGGTGGAACCCTGTATAGCTGACCAGGACGTAGTGTTATAAAAGAGTTATCAGACATTAGCAGAGCACCTTAGGTGATGTCTCATCATTCTCACATTAATTTGAGCTGGAGTACAGTTTCTCAATACTCCCTGCACTTTCACAGCAATGTTTCTGTTTCTGCTCAGCAACATCTCTCTAGTGAAGAAATTCCACAAGACTGGGACAAGACGCCTGTCAAAGTGCTTGTTGGGAAGAATTTCAACAGTGTCATCTTCAATAAGACCATGAGTGTATTTGTTATGTTTTGTAAGTGTTGTCACTGAATTCAGAATTTAAGCTGCTTTAACATGATCAATTGGAAGGAAGAAATGAAAGCTCATGCTTATATACCAAACTAATCTTTGCACTTTACAGAATCTGAGCTCAATTAATTTTTATTGTTTGTGTAAAGAATTGAAGAAAAATTTGTGTCATATCTATGGAAACGCTGTGAAACCTTTGCTGACTTAGTGTTGCACGGAGCAGCACTGTAGCTCTTCAATAAATATTTGTCAAGGCCATATCAAATTTCTCTGTTGAAAGACAACACAACACTGGAATGTCATGGTGTACAATGGAAGTGTGCTGAACAGCTGAATCAGGGTGCCTTCCAAGGGCAGAGGGAGAGTTAAGTGAAATTGTCTGGTTGTAATGCTCTAGGATTAAATCCCAGGTAGGAATTGTGGTTTAGGAAATTGCAACTCTTCTTTTCCTCCTCTGTCAGGGGACGTGGCTTCCTTCCATGACTTTCCAGCAAGAAACCTCTGCCATATCCTTGTACCAGCCAGCAGGGATTAGTTTGTGCCTTAGTTACTCCAGTAAAGCAAACATGCAGCATCAACAGAAGTATAGACAACCAGCTGTACTGCCCTGAATTCCAAAAATTCCCAAAGGTAGTACATTCCTGCCACTCTCCTTGCTGGCTGCAGCTGTGCCACTCACACAAGTGATTTTTATATTTTGGTATCATGAACAAACTGAATGATCCAAGCAAGAATTGAACCAAGTCCTCTGGAAATGAAAGGCTGGTTAAAGGAATGTACTGTATTCACTCAAGTGCTCCTGAAATTTTAATTCTGTATAACCAAATGTGAGCATTATTCTCCTGACTGAGGGACTACAACTGTGTTGTGAGCTTTTTAAAGGGGTACTGGGCTTTCAGCAGTTTGCCTTTCTGGTGACCTGCATGAGTGCAGTGCTCAGAATCAAAACAGCACCATAACTCAAACTCCTCCTTCTGGAGTCAACACAGTATGGTTTATTTAATTTTGGTATGCAGGAAGTATTTTGTAGCTCTGACAATATTTTAAGATGGGAATGATGCAAGACTTACATGGGTTGCACTGGTTATCTGGCACACCTCTCCAGCAAAGTAGTCCAAGTTTTGTATTTGTTACAGTCATAGGAGGAGAGCTACAGCAGCACTGCTATCAGAAATGTGTTAGTGAATAACTAGTTACCACTATACAGAAACATGAAATTTGTGGAGGGCAAATGGTTTCAGGCAGATACTGGCCACAGCTGGAACCCAAACCCTATTAACCTGAAGGGATAGGTCCCTGTGATCACACCACCACATGCACTTCTGTGTCCAACTGATTTTATTTTTAAATTTGCAGATGCCCCTTGGTCCCGTGAATGCAGGGAACTCCTGCTGATCTGGGACAAGCTGGGAGAGCAATACAAAAGTCACAAAGACGTAATGATTGCAAAGATTGATGTCACAGCAAACGACCTCCTGTCCGTGGGGCTGGATCGCTACCCCTTCTTCACACTCTTCCCTGCTGGGCCACAGCACCAGGTGAGGAGCTCCTCGGGGAGGTTGGAGGCACAGCTGCACACCAAGACAGGTCTGTGCTTGTACATGCACCAGTGTCACAGCGAGGAAAGAGTCCCTTCACACAGAAAGCTTTGGTCCTTTTCTGCTCAGCAATCCTTCCGAGCTGACTTTGCTGCCAAGAACCTGAGTTAGAGGAGAAACCCTTCTGTTGTCTCATCCTATTTGTGAGGCTGTGCCAAGAGCTCAGGTGTCATTTGCTCTCTCGGACTACAAGTCCTTAGAGCCTCACATCCTGCTGTTCAACAATCTCCAGTCAGCCTGTTTGGGCTCCAGCAACAGTCTGAACTAGGAGTGAATTTACAGATATCTCCTAATGACTGCAGTGCCTTTCACTTGAAAACATGCCAAGAGATGTTCTGTCAAAGGACTGCTTGTGCTAGATGTTTCCAGAGTATGTATGACAATAGTCTCTAAAATGTTGGTACTGCTCCTTTTCCTCTACATTTTCACAGAACCCAAATCAAAAACTTTCTTCTGTCCATTGAAGCCAATAACTTTACTTAATTCTGGTATCCCAATCTCCACTGGTAATAAATATTTGTTGTCAAGACCAATGAGTTTTGCAATATTCTACCTAATGAATCAGCTAGGTTACACAAAATGAGAAAATGCTGCTGAAAGTAGAGGCAAAAAAAAATTAAATAGTTACATTCTCCATCTATGTAGATTATCTAATTAAAAAGATAATATTGTTGAAGTTAAAAAAATATAAGATACCACTATCATTAAGGCATTACTAAGCTTTTCATTTTTCTTCTTAGTAGTAAACTTAAATTAAATTCTAAGACATTTACCCATGTCCTCATTTAGTCTTTGAGAGATTTTTCTCTCAGATGTGCATGCACAACTTGTGATGAATTGAACTGCAGTCCTACACACTCACACGATATTTAATCTTTAGCAGAAAAGCAGAAACCCATTAAATGCTCATAAGAAATGACAGTTTGCAAAAAACCCAGAAAAAGCCTCAAACCAGAAATCAGTAAAAAATTTCATTAACTCTTTGGGGATTTTTTCATACTTAAAAATAGTAAATTAAAGGGTATTTGAAATCTTAAGTTCTTCATTGTGTACACATCCCCAGTAATGCAGGAATCAGCTGCATCTCTGGCTTTTCAGGTCTTCAGGCTGTGAGAAATTGCTCTTCCAGCCATCATCAGAGTCAATAAAAATCAAGATTCATCTGAGAATGTTAATTGCCTCAGGAGAAATAAAATAATCATTCTCAACAAACTTAAACTTACAAAGATAAAAAACATTAAAAAGTACTTTCAAAGCTTTTATTAAAATGGAATGAAATACCAAACTTTTAATGTACCGAAAGTGCAGAGTTTTAGTGAACTCACCAGTCTGGAGGTGTTTTGTTTACAGTTCTTTGAACTCAAATCAGGTGTAAGAGTCCCCAGTGTAAAGTAACACAACATTATTGATTTCAGTGGGAGTGAGCTTAACCCAGCTGAGAACAGGCATCCACCTATTTCTAAATACACTGAGAGAACAGCAGACGATTCCCAATGTCATGTACATGAACTTCTGCAACTTTTTGCTAAAAAACTTGTGCAAAACCCTTTTATACTTCCAGAGAGCAAAGGTTTTTTGGGGAGGAATCTTTAAAATACAATACGGTGCCTAGATCCACTCAGAAAATTTTAAAGCTCAAAATTTAAACTACTTCTTTCATTAAACTTCCTCAGAAGAAAATCCTCAGGTAATCCCCAATTTTAGGTGAAGTATAAGAAAATTAATGTCACTGCTCAAATTCATCCTGTTCTTTCAAGCTGTACAAGAGTTTATTTCAAAACTATTCCAGAATTTCCATCAAAATCTTTGAACGGCTTTGAATAGCATGGCTGGACACTTAAAAGACTCTGCTCTTCAGAATATCTTGCCAATGTTTATTGTTAAGCACGAAAAACCCCAGTGATGTCAGTAGCTGTCAGGATCACAAACTAGTACCATAAAATAATGGTTGTTTTTATACAAATCCTTTTCTTCTAAGGAATATACATCTATTTCTTCTTTACACTCAATTTTCAGATGATGTTGGAACCTGCTGTGCCTCTGCCCTTGCTTTCTAAACTGAGCACAAAAGTCTAGAGTTTGGTCTGTCTAAAGAACCAAAATCCTCCACCCCCTTTCATATTTATTTCCAAAATTTTGTGTACAGAGTTACATACTTAACTTGAAACTATTTTCAGGAAGTGGCCTATACTGGGGAATATACACTGGAGGCGTTTTCTGAATTCTTAGAAGAACAAAGAAAGATGAAGGCAGAACCAGGAGAGAAGGTAGGCATTTGATGCAGACACTGCCTGCTCTGCTGTGTGGTCCAGGCAGTTCCCAGCTTGTGCAGACATTCCTGACCTGCCTGCAGCACAGCCACTCCTGAGCCCCTGCTCCTGCCAGGGCTGGGGTTCTTCTGAACCAGTTTGTGGCTGGTTCCATCCCCACAGCAGCTGCAGTCATCTACCACAGCCTGGCAGGCACACACCCACTCACATCTTTGTTTTTGTCACACAAACCCTCATCTCCCAGGGCTCCTGTTATCCCTGAGTCACTCCATCAGCACTGGCAGTCAGCACTGCATGGCACAAAGGAGCCTGCACCCTGGCAGGTGTGCAGCAGCACTCGTTCATGATTTTAGTTGGGAAAAACAGCCCAGCTAAGTGTCAATTGCAGCTAGAGCTGTTCACATCTCCATTGCCCACCTCATTGTGCTACATTCAGTGCAGCTTCTCTTCCTGCTAAAACAAGGGCACAGCTGAGAGCACATGATGTCCCTTCTCTGAGCAATCTGGTTGAGCTTATTGCCCAGTTCCTCAACCCTTTCTCCTTGGCTGTAAATCAGACCAGAGAAATGTTTGCTGTCCCACAGCTGCCTGGTATTTAATCACAGATGCTCTACTGCAAAAAAAACCATGGCAAGTGAACCTGATGTCCACACAGAGAACTACAAGCAACAGAAAAAAAAATCCTGACCTATAAATGCAGACGCTGTCCACCCAGTACCAGAATCCTGGTCCTTTCTACCCAGAAGAGGAACCACAGGGTAGCAATTGTTAGCAACACTCTTCAGCCAGAAGGAAAACTGTCTGTGGGTGGAGAAATAGCTTTGAGTTTTCAGACTTATATCCACCAGAGGAAATTTTCTCTTGCATTCAGTGTTTCAATATGTAGTTACTGATGGAGAAAGATGACTAAACTAGTACTGGGACACAGAAGGCTGCAGAGCAGGATCAGACACCCACCTTTGCCCAGTCATAATTCTGCTTTCCAAAACCCAAAGTCTACACCTGATGTCTGCCTCTTGCATGTTCCTTAGTGCTGTGTTTCAAGCAGATCTGTTGAGTTCCACACTCAGTCTTTTACATGCAATATTTGAACTCAGTATATTCTGCTGTCTCTTCTTCATGCTTTATTTCATGTAAAAGTAAAAAAGTCACCTTAGAAAATACCACTCAAAACCATGCTCTGTGTAGCAAAAGGGCTGAGTAATTGGCATTTTCTCATCTGTTCACTTTTTCCACCCTTACCTGACACCCACCAAATTTTCTCAGAAGATTGCAGTATTAGACCATGTGCAGTACAGGGCTTGATATGAACTCCTCTCTGAAGTAATTATTCATCCTCACCTCAGGGCATTCACAAACACATAAACAAGATAAATAAGGTCGTTGCTTTTGAGATTGCCAAAGAAAGAGAGTCTTGTGCCCATCAGCACACATGGTATTCTAAGTTCATATTAAATCTTCACATAAAGCTTCATCTAAGCTTTGCCATAAACCAGTGAAAAGGTTTGAAAACAAAGTGCATTTCAGCAACAGCTGCACTATTTCTGACCTCATTAATAAGACCTCAGGTTCTTTTGATGAAAAGATGAAAATCTGCATTTCAAGTAATCTTAAATATTTATTTATTTTAAGAATTACTAGAGTAATTGTCTTTGTGAACACTTGTAATAAGCAATTTTCCTTCTGCATTTCCTTTTTCAAAAGGATCCCTCAGGAGGAATCAAAGAGGATTTCAGCCAAAAGGAAACTGTAATAACAGAGAAAGAACTTTAATAGTACAGGGAAAGAGAAACATTCTGAGGATTGTGGGGAATCCTTCCTGGAAGGAACTCACTGGAAGCATGACTCATCTCAAGTGAACACAGAGCTGAATAAAAAAACAAAAGTAAAGAATTCAGCATCCATGGCTTGTTATGTGTGGCTTCTCTTCTGAATCCATTTAACTCCTAGTGTTACTGGGATCAGTTCTCATGGGCTCTTAAAGTACTGTCAATTTTGTTTAAACAATGGCTTTATTATTAATAAAACTGTTCTTTAGAAAGGTGTGTATGCCACGGCAGACAGACCAGGATATAAAATGACACAATCTGAACAAGATCTGCAACAAGAGTGTAACTGATTGCCTTCTTCTTCAAAGGAGAATAACTGCTCCCAGAGAGAAGGGTCTAACACTGCCAAAAGCAAACCTGGAGGGATCCTCAGAAAAAGTCACCGTAGCTAGAGGTTGTGCCTGAAGGGGCAACAAGGCACAGTTCATGATTTTTTTTTATTATCAAGCAGTAAAAAAATGCAGAAATAGATATATAATTCAATTCCAGTAAGAAAAATACCATAGCTAATGCACAAAGTCACAAATATGACCCACATTTTAGTTATGGGAGGTCCCTTAACCACCCCTCATGCTAAAGCAGTGAGACAGGTGAAACTGCTGGACAATATAATTTCTTCCTGCAAGGACCCGATAAAGCAGAAATAATGCTGAAAATTCGAAACCTTTTCCTACACAATTAAAGGAGGAAGAACACTTATCAGAACTTCATTTCAGAGACAGTTGTTCAAAATCTCTGTTTCAATTTGTTAACACTAATAATCACTTTCTTATGTAAGCAGGGGGAAAAAATGGGGAAAACTTAAGGAAGGAGCACCCATTTGAATGGCATCACTGCAGTGAAGAATACAGCACTGAGGGAAAGCATGGAGACCTCCTAACCCTCACCTGTCACAGCAGCCTGCAAGACAGGGACAGTTTTAAAGTACTGGACCTTTTTATGATGGTTTGCTAAAAGGTGCAGCTCATGACAGGTGGCTTGTTTGCTATCCAGGTTGCAGCATGTAATTAAATAAGATTTAAGGTGAATGATTAACTTCTTTACTTCACAGTTCTTGCAAATAAATAGGGCTCCACAGGCACCACACCTCAGGAGGCTGTCAGCTGCTCTTCTGTGGTGAGGAGGTAACAAGGAGACACAGAAGGGAAAACAGTTTATGGTGATTCCCCAAGGGCACAGCTTCATCTCTGCTGGAGTTGATGTCCATTGGGACTGCAATGAAATCCACTTAATGGAAGAGGATTCTTGTGGAAGCATGTTCAGTGCTAGACCACCATTCCTATTTATACTCCACCTGGGTTCTGCAGGTCTTGGACCTGAATTTTTAAGCAGCTTACTGAAACTGTCTGAAACTGGTGAAGACCAGGGGCCTTCACACATTCAGGTTTTCTGACAGAAACATCACCTACATGGGAGAAGGAGCTGAAAGCTTCACAGGAAAACTACAGCTTGAAAGTCAGCATGGTAGAGGTGAGAGATGGGAACCACAGCCAAATTATTACTGTTTGAAGCTAAAATCTTTGAAGATGCCAAATAAAGTTAAATTCTCATGTTTTTAGTACAGAGAACGTTTTGGATGGAACTTCAGTACAGTAGAAACCAAATCATACTGTGACTTAGTGGCATGTGGAAAAGATGGGACAGTTTTAAAAAGCTCAAGCTAAGCTTGCTGTGGGTGGAAGCCCAGCTGGACAGTGTGGGTTGCAGGACAGGAAGTGTTTCTCAGCACCCTTGTTGAGAGGATTTCATTTGCTAATACCACAGAAGCAATGATGTGTCAATTTGACCACTGAGGTGTACCAAAACTGTCTCTCACACACACTGAAGTCAATTCTCCTTTGGATATCACAAGTTCTCTGGGACATTCCCAGTGGGATCTTGGGCTAAGTAAACCTGATCACTGCTGAGTATTGGGTTTCATTTGACTTTCATTTGACATTGGGCATTCATTAACACACAGAAGGCTTCATTTGATATCCAGGGAGATCAGATTAGAAAGAGAGTGAGACAAACTGAATCCCAAGGAGAGGGAAGTGTCAGTGTGCTTTCCCTTTGCTGCTTGCAGCATGATGAAATCTGAATGGCAAGCAATGCCACCAGTATATTTTGAATAACTATTAAACACAGAAGCTATTATCTTTTAATTAGTTTCCTTCCAGAAAAACAGAGCAAGCAGGGTTCAGCACCAGTCTGTATCTGGCAGATGGGTTTACCATTCAAGATAATGAAAAAAAATAATTTTCACGGTGTCTACCCACTGTATACAAGGCTCAATCCTGAAACTGCTATCTATCCTATTATGAGGTGCAAGATTACATTTTAATGAAAGCATGTGACATCTCAGCAAATGATGTTCTCATTTCTGTTCCAGCCACTCTCAGATGTGGCATCAAGACAAGGGGCTGAGTGCAGACTCACATGCCAGGCCCTGACACATGGCAAGAGCTGCAAATCTACTTCATAAAACATGTGCTAAAAGCCTGCCTGAATCACAGCTCTTCCTTGGTCAAAATTCTGCCTTCTTACTGAGTGAGTTCCTCCAAGTCTCGACCAGGGCAGAAGGAGCCCATGGAGCCCAAGTGGCCAGGCACACTGCCTCATTCTGCCTCTGACCCAAGCCAGAGAACATACAGAATATATTCCTGCAACAGAAATTTAAAAGTGTCACAAGGAGAATTGAGCCCTAAGTGTGAAATGCAATTGCTTCCTCAAGCTTTGCTAAGTCAAACACTACTATTTTATTTTAGTCTAAACATGAGGTGAATCTGTTTCATTTTAAAGCCTACCTCATTATAACCGTGCTCAGACATTCTAAATATTACTTAAAACCATAAAAAACTTTTAAAATCAATATTTATTAGCTAAACTCGTTTCTGTAAATGAATACCAATATTTTGAATGCCTCACTCACATGAATGATCTCCTCATGCACATAAATATGCCCTATCAATTAAGACAGACATGACTAAGTAAAGAATTATTAATGCATATCAGAAATGGAGCTGCTTTAATCTACACTGCCAACATGATTTGGTTATCAATATGGAGCAGCAGAAGCAACACTCTCAGCTAGAAATCTTATTTATAAAAAGCATGACAAAGTTTAATACAAAAAAGGGATAAACTTGAACCATCCCCAAGAAATGCTGACTTGTGTTTTTTATTCAGTGATAGCCTATTCTGCCTTAAAATATAAGCTTTGAGTACCTTGCAGATAGAAATTCATCTCATTAAGTTCTATTCTTAAATTCTGGAGAAGAAAAATGTTGTTCAGAATTGACAATCATTCATAGATGCTCAGATGAACAGAAAAAAACCAGTCTTAATGAGAACCATAATAATTCTTTTCCTCTTTACAACAGACTAATCCTAGCTTAATTTCCATGGAATTACTTTCAGCTGGCATTAGCATAACAACAATACATTAAAAGGGATTAATACAAATACCAAACAAATGCACTGACTCTTAAAAAAAAAATCCCCTTGATGTGTGGCAGTGGCATAACTGGTATAAATCAAAAGGTCTGGCTTGAAGGTCAGAAACTCCTGTTGGTAGAAATAGATGTGTGCTATATGCTTGAAGAGTGATGGGACAATGAGAGAGGGGTCTAAAGCCAGTATTTCAGGCATTTCATTCAGAGAATTGCATCGGCAAACTCGCTAAGAAGTTTGACACTCTTGTCTTTCCTTTCTCTCACAGTCCTGATAGCAAAGAGAGGAGAGTTTGCTCTAAGGCCACAATGATTTAATGCAGCTATATTAACAAAAAGGAACAACTCACACATTTGTAAAAATACACTCTTGTGTTAACTCAAGTGGAGTTGGACTGGTGGAAATTACTCAGCTCAGATATATGAAAACCATGCTTGGTATAATCAGCTGTGACAGGGGCAAGGAGCCTGTGCTCATTTGAAACTTTGCTGTGGGAAAAGCTTTAAACCTGTTTGTCCCCTGGGCTGTGCGTCAGGAGTGTCACACAAGCTGTCAGTCACTCACTGAAGCTCGTGTCCAGCTCAGAGGGCTCCCAGGAGCATCTGACTGCTCACGTTTCATTCATCACATCTGACACAGCTGAAGGGCCAAGCCAAATGCAGCTCTGCCATTGGTTTTGGAGCAGGCAGCTCTTGCTCCTGGTGCAGTTCTGCATCAGCAGGATTTCACATTGCCCAATGTGCCCGCAGTTTGCAGTTTCAGAGAATCACCTTGGAAATATTTGCTTTCTGTGAAACATTGACAGAGCTGAAGCTGTGCCAGTACTGCTGCCCACTTGTCCTGCTGCTGAACAAACAGGCAGTGGCTGCCTTTTCACCAGGGCCTGCCAGCTGCTCCACACCAGCTCCTGTGTGGGGAATTTACTGTACAGGGACCCTCACTATTCACACACTGGACCCGCATCACCACTTAAACACCACACAGTGAACACAAACAGCTAAAGAGTCATTTCTCTCTCTCCCCAGGAGGAGACACCATGCTGTAATTCATTTGAGCTCTCCTGGGCAAATGCATGTTACCAATAACTGCAACCAGTGAATAATAAATATTAATAAAGCATTTAATTGGAATCCTGTAGAAAAGCACTTTCCCAGGCACAGCTGGCAAGAGCCCCTTGAACAAATGCTGCTTTCTGGCCAAGTACAACATAGGTAGAGTCATAACTAGTCAGCAGAGGCTAAGGACATATGTGAACATCATGGCTGAAGCCTGAGCTTTTCAAAGCATGCATTTTATAGGCTGAAGTCATCTGGGAATTCTGCCTAAATTCTACTCAAATTTTCCTCCTCTGGCCTTGCCATTTTTGAGAAGATGCTGGTTATTTCTTAGCACCCACACCACATGCTAACAGAGTCCTGTTAAACCAGCACCCTGGGAAAGCATTCTCTCCAGCCTCTACGTGCCAGGGCACATCAGCAATGGTTGCCAGAAAAACAGTTCTTTTACAGATGTAAACAGTAAATAGTTCAGTAACAGATGAAAGGGTCCATGAAAACCAGTTAACAATCATTTCCCTTCACTTAGTGTGACACTGGTGGGTCTCTGCCTGCCTCGCCTCCAAAGCACTGGTATTTGCTGAGTCAGAAGAAAGCCCATCCTTTTCCACATGCCTTGATCCTTTTCTTAAATAGCTCTTGGCCAAAGTCTAGTGACTTCAACAGAGCAAGGTATTTGCCCAGAAATCACATTTGCTTGGAAGAGTCCAGGCGAAAGTCTGTACCACTGTTTTAGCCTGGCTGCATGGCATCAGCTGCCTCTGGGAATATTTGGTTTAAGGCAGCAATTACAATCTTTATAATAGCCAAGTGTGTGGTGTAACAGCTTTCTAACTGACATTAAATACATAATCTAATCTAAACTATTTTTGTTTTATTCCTTAATAATTTCCATGCAATCCCTTAATAAGACTCATTGGAAGAAGAGACTGGACATCTTTTAATGTTCCCTTAATTGACAATCTTTTCTGTAATTTTGTTTGTGTGCTTTTCTGCTTGAAACCCTTCAACTAAGATGCTGCTTAACGTAAGAATTCTTAAGACAACTTCCTTAGAGAACACACTGGTGTGGAAATTTGAAGGATGTGCTCCCCCAGCAACCAAAGGACTTCATACAAGACAAGGAGGACATGTTCTTCTATAGAACACTCATTGGTGAAACTGTACATAATTTGCAATATGAAAAGAACATCCCTTGTGATAAATGAATCTCTTCGTTTTGAAATTTCGCAACCTGAAATCTTCTCTTCCAATCGAGAGCCACTGGGGCTTTTCAAACGGAACAAATTCTCATTTATGTTGAGAACACGTGAAAGGTTTCCCCAAAGCCTTCTTCCTGCTAATTTATCCAAGCCTGGTAGGACAGCATATTACACGGTCAAGGATGTGGAATAAGGCTGTGTGAGTTAGGAAAATCCCGCTGAGCGGCGAACAACAGGAGTTTATCATGGTTTATGGTGCTGCACGAGGGAGAGCCAGAGGAGCCAGCGCAGCCCTGGGGCTCTGAGCGGGGGCTCCGGGAGCCGGTCCCGGTCCCGGCGGGATTCCCGCGGCTCCACCGCCACCTGCCGCCGGTCCGGGCTGCCCAGCCCGCCTGTCCCCCTGTGCCACACCCCAGCCCGCCTGTCCCCTTGTTCCCACACTCCAGCCCGCCTGTCCCCGCTCCCCAGCCCGGCTGTCCCCGCTCCCCAGCCCCGGTCGGGACCTGGCACACGCCCGGCCCGGGAGCGGCACCCGCGGCACCAAGGGACGGGAATGAAAACAGAGCCTGGGCCAGCCCAGAGACACCGGCACCTCCGTGTGCCCTCGGGGAGAAATGAATGAGGCTGTCACAATCAAACAGATTGAGAGTAAGAAAGGTGAGGAATGTTTGTGGAATGAAGAGATGCCGTGGGACTGGTGAGAGACCAAGCCACTGACTGAATCCAGGACTCCCGCAGGAAGGGAACTTAGGTAGGACAGGACAAGTCAAGGCCATGAGAAGAATGACCTTTCATACAAACAAGTATGAAGAACTGAAGGAGAAAAGGAAGAAATGATTTTGTAAGAGGGGAGAAGCTCAGCTGCTGGCGACTTCTGCATCCCAGCCGCAGCCCTGTTGTACCTCAGACACCTCGCACACACGAGACTGAGTATCAATGCAAGCCTCCCTCCACCATTGCTGAGAAGAGCCTCTGGATTCCACCGTGGAATTATTTTGGCTTGATTTAGAAAGCCTCTGTTTTGGCAAAACAGTTTTAGTGCAATTGTACTGAACCCCAGAAAAGTGACCTACAGCAGAGAACATTTCAGCTAAATCTGAAGTGAAAACTGTCAGCAGGATGTAAAACCAGTTCCCTGAAATTTTTCTGACTGTGGGGTTTCCATTAAAATTGTGCAGTGTGCACTGTGGAAATGTTACACCAGGCTGTGCTGGGTTATATCCCAAGTACAATTAAGTAGAGCATTGTCATGTTGTCAGGATAAGCACCAAGTACAGCTGAGAGATTATGACACCCCATGGCAGCACTATGCTTGACTCAAGCCATGAGAGGTAAAATGTTCATCTCAGGAATGGCAGAACAGCCCTCATTCTCATTCCAGAAGACACTGACAAGTGGGTTTTAGTTCGAAGTACTGTAATTATCCACTTTGCAATAGATAATGTTCAATGTTTCTAATTAAAGGTAGGTAACCGTACAGAACTTTGTAATCATGTGGGATAATCTTTGCATCAAAATAAGATGTAGCCCACACTTCATTTGCATGGGCCAGGAGCATGCCAAAAACATTTCACTTCTCATCAGCTACACCAAAAGCACAGGTACAGGCCTATATGAAGAAGATCATACCCCTGTAAAAGTAATTCTACTCAAGGAACTAGCATGCACACACTGATTTGGGTGGCATAAATAGTACTTACAAGGAAAGTTTGCCAGGCAGATCACTAGATACAAACTGAAGCTTCAACCATACAGGTCCAGCCCATTTCAGTGAAATTATAGGGCACCACTTTGAGGAATAAACTTCATCTTAACTTCCTCCATAATTGTTTCTACGGTCTTGAGCTGAGCTACTTTCTGTCACAAACCCTTTAGCTTGGCCAGGTGGTCAGCCATAACCCAGGCAGAGAAACCCTAGGAAATCACTTTCCTAAACAACCCCAAATTTCAGGGACATGAGTAGAAGCAGGTACGCCCCAGAATGATGTGCATCCTGTCAATGTATAAGTTATGCAATGTATTACTCGATGAGAATCTGAGCTGCACTTTCAAACCAAAAATTTGTTTTTCATTTTCTGTCTGTCCTGTCCTCAGGGCTAATCACTTTGATGGTTTTGTATCCAGAATGAACCTGCCTCTGTGTGCTTAAGGCCGCTCCTTTCTACATATTATTTCTCTTTGCTTCAGCACAGGGATAGGAGAAGACAATGATTGCTTCGAGACAGTGGTAGAACAAGGTAATAGGGAGCAGTGATGAAGGAATGTGGATGGAGGTGTTACCATGGCAACAGGGGGACAGAGAGTTTTCCAGCTTTGGGAAAGCAAGCACATTTTTATCACTGTTTCTACTCTGAGTTCTGAGCAGCCCTTGTGACTTTTAGGGTGAGGGACAAAAGTGCAAGCAGCATTTGGCCCCAGGGAGCTGTTCCATCATGCAAAAGTTAAAGGGCAGCTGAGAAAGCCCCACAGAAATTCCGACTGGTGTTCAGGTCAACATCTTCAGCATAAACTTATGCTACTGAATTGCATAGTAGATCCATATATCCATTATTTTTTAGAATAACTTCTAAAAATATAATTCCTGTACTCTGAAACAGAATGTTTATTATCACATTCCCAAGCACTGGCTATATCTGCCATATCTGTCATGTAGACACTGCACAGTCAGCATTTCCCTGCCAAAATTGAGTCCAAGGAGAAAGAGCAATACATAACAACAACAGCATTGAAATAATCCCATTACAAGCAAGGAACATAACAGCAATATAACAGAAATAAGAGCGTCTGTTGATAGTCCTTTATCAGTAGTAACTTTGCCCCTTTTGGATGGCACAGGTTTTGCAGAGCACACAAGAGGGATGCACAGAAAGCTACTCGTGGCTATGGCATTGTCTGAGTACAACATTCCCTCTTTAACAGCCATAACAGTGAAGGCACACATTACACACACCAGCTATCACTTACATTAACTGTTGTTCCAGTGAGCCCAGCATAAGGGAGGCCAAAGCCAGAACTCCCTTCCTCCCAATAAACTTACCAAAAGATCACATCACTGACCAGCTGATGCAGCTGTGCTATAGCAGGGAACCCCAGTTTTCATTTAATGTGTAAGAAATAGTAAAAAGGCTGCAATGCTTTTCTGAGTTGAGATGAATATCTCACTGCAAGGGTGTGTCTTTATGCGTTCTTAAATATAAAGAAGCTGTTGAAGGATGAACCACAATATAACAAAGCCTGAAAGAAGAACCACATGAACTCTGCAACCTGGCAGATTTAGAGATGCAAAGCTGCCAATTTTCAGAGAACACCTCTGGAGCAAGCAGTCTACATCTTATAATTTCTGAAAGAGACTCTGGGAATGCTATTAAATGCAAGTGTAGTAAAGTGGAGTAAAGTAAAAAAAGGCGAGAAAATGGATATGTAGGTCTGCAAATGGTAAATGTTTCTATCAGTCAATACAAATATATTTTTAGGAAATAATGGTAGTTCTAATATTAAGATAAAGGCTGATAATATCAGCAAGAAGATGCAAACCTTTCACCTTTTTAGGGGTATGATACAGCTGACAGTGATACCTGATAAAATCTCTCCACCTGCTTCTTAGGGAAGCTGAGCATGACCGATAATCTCACACTGTTTATTTTGGGGAGTGGATAAATTCACCTGGAGAGCCATGAAGACCCTTGTTGAGGTCACAGCAGTTTTTGCAGGATGTCACATAATATACACTTTCCAATGTGTTTCTGATTCTGTTCTCAATCAGACCTCAGCAGCACACAGAATGCTGTCCAGAAAGCTTTTACAATTTGAAACAGCAGCCTAGGAGCAGGAGGCTCATGGTATTAACACTCCATCAGTAGTGCCTGGTGAGGCATTCAGGTGCTGGGCACAGTAAACAGAAAACCCACAGATACTTTGTCTGCCTTTGGCTAACAGCTCACCTAGGTCAGGAAAAAGCAATTCTTCCAAGCTGTGGGCTGCTGCTTTGCATTTGTGGGATGGGAGCAATAAAAGACTGAATTAATTCCTTCACCCACTGACACTGAACACAGTTGTGATGTCCAGGTTTTCCAGGGCCAAAGGATGCTCAGTTGCTGTGCTGTTATTGGCCAGGGTAGAGTTAATTTTCTTCACAGTAGCTGTATGTCTTGAATTTGTGCTGGAGACAGCTGACAGTGCAGAGATGTTATCATCATAGCTGAGCAGTGTTTACACAGAGCTAAGACCTTTTGTGTTCCTCAACCCATCTGACCAGCAAAGAGGCTGGGAGTGCAGAAGGAGTGCAGCCCACCTGACCCCAGAGATATTCCTGACAACATGGTGTTGTGCTCAGTGTATAAAGCTGGGGAAAGAAGAAGGAAGGGGAGAATGTTTGGATTGATGGTGTTTGTCTTCCTGAGGCACCATTACATGTGACAGAGCTCTGCTTTCCTGGGATGGATGAACTCCTTGTGTTTGCTTGAGTGTGTGACTTTTGCTTTACCTATTAAGCTGAGCTGTCTTTATCTCAACCCACAAGTTTTCTCACTTTCCCTTTCTGCTTCTCTCCCCAGTCCCACTGGCAGGAGTGAGCAGATGAGTTTCTCTCTAGGACTGAGCCACAATAGCTGCTCTCAGCTCTGTGAAGTGTGTGCTGAAGTCTCTGCAGCCTTTGGAACAAACTCCACGGATAGAACCACCACATAATATCCCATACTCAGGGAGCCTCTGGTATCAAAAACACACAGTACACTCCCAGGCACCCCACACCTCTCATTTCCCACATCTGGCCTTTGATATATTCCACTTGCTGGTAAATGTGAAGTGCCAGCCACTGCCAGCTTCAGACAAATATGCAGGAAAAAAAGAGTTTCATATTTTCTGAGAGGACCCAACATCATCCACTGATGTAAGGTGGAGGAAAATCTGGAATAATAATCTTGTCCCAGTCACACAATACAGGAACAGCTCTGTGTGAGCCTAGCTGTGCCTCTGGGAAAATGAGAGGTCAGGTAGTAGCTGTAGGAAAATGGATATGGTCACCAGCTTTGTACCTCCCAGAGAACTGTTCTCTGGCTGTTTATTAACTCCCAGAAAAATTCAAGTAACGTGGTTTCAATTGTTACAAGCAACCTTATCAGAAATAACTGACCTATGCCTGAAATGATGGCTCTCTTAGTCAAGCAGAGTATACTCCTCTCCCCTTCCTCTATCACCTCAAATGGTAATTCTACAATTTAACACATGATAGTCCTTGCAGAAGCAGCTTTTTTCTCTTATAAAATGGTCCCTGACAGTTCCTGCCCCCTCATAAAGAGCATGTTAATATTCACAGTGGGATGGGTACTTTCTAAATGGGCAGATTAATACACTATTGGACTTTTCTAAATTAAGAATTCAATTTTTCCTTATTCAAACCTCAGTCCCCAAAGGGATATTCTACTACCAGCCTGCTACAGTGGTCTGGATCAAAATAATGTTGTGTCTGCAGCCAGCTGGTCTAGCAGGAGGATTTTAATCAGCATCCCCAGAGGTTTCTGTGGAGTGAGGACTTTACTTAAACATTGCAATCACAGGCAGGAATGATCTGTGCTGTCTAAATGTATGCATTTTGGGTGAGAAAAGTTCATCAGCTCTGTTCTTGAACCTTAACTCTGTTCCTAACTTCCACACACGAGGCAATAGTGCATACACCAGGAAACTCTGTCCTCCAGGCAGCAACCTGACCAAATCATTGCCCAGGGCTGGAGGTCTGAATAACCTGAATAACCTGTAGAAACAGAAGGTCTCCAGGTGCTTCAATGCCTCTTCACCTGGGATGAAAAAGAAAGAACTCTTTCTCACTTTGCCAGCTTACCACCAAGCCACGTTTCCAAGCAAAATGGGTGATGTTGGATAAATTTCTGTGATGTTGTGCCAGGTGTTCCTGGCACAACAGCAAATCAAGGTAAGAAGTAAACTATGGTTGCCCAACTCTTTCATATCCTATAATCCTCTGTCTTGCTACAGAAAAAAAAAGAAGAAACAAATGCTGTCATTTCACGTGGGGGAAAAAGAAAAGCAACAGGAACCAAACAGAACAGGTACAAGCAAACTCTGCCACATATTTCTCAGGACTTTTGAAGATTAACATGGAAAAAATACTGAAAGCAGAACCACAAGCTGCAAATTTTTGCATTTGCTTCCTATTTGTGTTAAAAATCCTGTCAATCACATCTCAGCAGATAAGCACACTGCTAGCAGTTTCACCTTACCACAGGCATCATCTTGTCTTCAGTAGCAGACGTGAACAGGTTTTCTTTTGCACTGCTGTGGAAAATCCTGTAGATCTCCTTGGAAAGGAAAATTCTCCACTCAGGAGTCCCTCAAGCCACAAGCCAGCAGCAAAGCCTCAGCAGAGGTGGGTTAGTTACTCTGGGCTGCTTGCACCAAGTGCTGCAGCCACACTTGCAGGGCTGCAGGACAGAGCTGTGGGCCAAGCAGATGAAATGCTGCAGTCCAGACTTCAGCTTGCTCCCTCAACTCAACACCTGGCCTTTGGGAGGCAGTTATTTAAAAAGCACTCTAACTTGGGAGGAAAAACCCTCCAGAAGCATGGAACTATTTTCCAGTTGCTCCTTCCTTTCCTGCTTCATTCCCAGGGCACACACCAGCCTGGCTGGCCATCCTTCCCTCTTCCACCCCTAAAGAAACCTCCAGGTAAGAGACACACAGTGCAACAGGGCAGCACGTTGTCAGGATTGATTCCTCCCAGCCTCCAAACTGACTTCTTGACTTTGCTTTATTCATTTAGTGCCTCTGACCATGACAGCACAACTACTATGTCTGTCCTCTTTTGATCTAAACTTCTTTACATAATGGTGAATTTAGGCACATGGGGGAAGAAAAAAGGAACAACAGCAAATAATTTTATTCTTGCAGAACAATCTATTTGCAGGAGAAAAGAGATGGTAAATAGCTGCCATTTTACTGTCTTGTTTGAATAATTTTCTGTAGGAGAATTTTAAATGCCGTGTGTATCAGGAAGGGGCAGCTGCTCTGTTTTCCATATGGGTATTATGGTATAAGGAACTGATGCAATTTGGAAGATGGACTATTGACTGTTGTGAAATGATGCTGAAAATGATGCAATCAATTTAATTCTCTAATGGCCTAAGTAAAGGAGGGGAAACTTTCTGGGCGTTGTTTGACCTGCCTTATGAGAGACTGAAAATTCTGTTCTGAGTAATCAGAAGATGGATCTAATTTTATACAACTTTTTCTGATTCAGTCGCTGAAGGAGGAAGAGCTGAATCTCAATTTATAATTCTAGTTCCTTCCACTATTACTCAAAATGAATAAAGATGACAGTTTTCATTCCAAAACCCGGAGTGCTTCAAGCCTTTAGATGACCTTCAAGAGAACAGCAAGACAGTCTGACTACAGCCATCACAAGATTTCTGATTTAATTGGATCTTGTAGAAGTGTTCTCTTTTATTAAATATTTTGTGGCAATGAATTGGTCTGAGGTTTACTTTAAAAAAAAAAACAAATACAGAGTGAGATGGCTGTATCATAGGATGAAGGGATGCACCATTTCAGCTCCCTGTTCTGACCAAGCCAGGGGTATCTGGGAAGAAAAATGACCTAAGTTTGTGAACCTCTGTGTGTGTGAGTTAGAGGGAAAGTGAGAGAGCACTCTTGGTGTCCAACAGAAAAATAGACTTTTGTTCTGAAAATACAAATTATGGCAATTCTACAGTCTCATTCATATTGCTCCACATCCGAATTGACATGTATTTCAAAACATGAAAACTGATGAAATTAGAATTTCTGCCTTTTCATCAATAAAACACTGACATGAAAAAAGAGGGAAAATGTCACATCCTCTAGATCAATACAGGATGCTTCAGGGAGTGTGTGTACCACAGAAACCATAATTTCTGTCACATCATTAGGTACAGTGGAAGACAAAGATCATGTTACCATGTTTCTCAGTTCTTTTGTTTTTCTTTTGCTGTTGTTTTTTTTTTAATGAAAAATTTGTTTAAACAAACAGGAAAATTACAAAAGCTAGTTTTACCTCAAACCTGGTGAATTGAGATTCCATGGACACATTCAGAATAGATATCATTTAAGTAAACCAGCCCTAATTTCAGAGCATTGTCTGCTGCTCCACATCTGAAAATCTCCTGTGCATCTGCAAAGTGTCTCCTGAACCACTCCCTGGGCCATACCATAGGGATAGCTCTGGCATTTCTCTCTGTTTATTTATCATGAATTATCACTTTTTAATGTTCTTCTCACCTTAAAGACATTAACCTGAGCTGCTCTCAATCACACCAAGGTCCAGGGAGAAATGCTAATCCAAAATTTGTGTGTTTGCATTGGCTTGGTGCTGTCTGTAAAGGAGACTTGGATTCGTGAGTTCTGTTTTTAATTCAGTTTCACTACAAGTTTCCTGAGCAGGTCATTTAATTTCATTACAGCTGACACCTGCTTCAAGCACACACTTACTGCTTAAATTGTAAATTACCCAAGACAGGGCCACCTAACCCTGGGTGCTTGAAACATCTGGCAGAGAGCAGAGAAAGGGTCACAGCTGGGCTCCAGGGCAATATTGCATTAGAAACTTACAACACAAAGCAAGGTCCTCCCAAGCCAGGCATTTCTCCCATTCTTTCACAGGCTGAACATGCAGTGAGGTGCTCTGAAAAAAAGTCAGGCTTCCAGCTTTCTGCATGAGGATGTGCAAGGAAAGCACCCAGGACCTTGCTGGTTCCCTGCCCTGTATCCACCACATATTCCCTTTATAATGAGTCTTGAAGATAAACAATGCCTGAACATTTTTGATTAAATGCTTTTCAAGCTCTTAAAGTCCCTAGCAAGTGAGTTACTTTGGTCTGTGATATTGCATTATACAAGAATGATTGATTGAAACAAACATCTTTCCCTCTCACACCGTAGCTATTTCCACAAGTATTTGGAATCTGGCAAGAAGTATGACATTATTGATTTGCTCTGCACTGCTTTTTCTGGAGCCTCATCTGCAAACACATTATTCCTTATTGCTTCAATAATTTCCCTGAGTGCACAGAACTCCATTGTATTTTTTTAACTTAGCATGTAGTGATTCTTTAAATTTTTTATGTGCTCTGAAGCAGAATATCAGCCATTTGCAGAAATGCACTGGAAGGCAACCAGAAATTCAGATGTTTCCATAGACTTGTGAGTACTACTTTTGCTGATCCAAAGCTCCCCACAGAGGTTTTGCTTCATCTGGGACACTGACAGCACACTGCATTTAAGCAAGGCTGCAGGTGATGAGGAGGACTGGGCAGAGAAGAGAAATGATTCTGAACTCAGGACAGAACCCATTTCTGTGCACAAATGGCTCCTGGTCAGTAGAAGTAAAAGCAGTGTTGGATGCTTCAGCCAGGCCCTCAGCACACCCTAGCAATGGGTCTCAGAGCATTTTCATTTTAACCCTTTTCTTTCCAAAGCCCTCTGCACATGGCGCTGAATGCACAATCTTAAATTGCATTAAATGAACAGCCTTAAAAACCCTGCATGATTTGAACACCTGCTCCTTGAGATGTGAACTCTAAACCCAATGGGATTGGAAGATCAGTGCTGGGAGAAGGAGCATCTGCAAAGTCAGGCTATGAGGATTCATCCTAGAGGCCACTTCTGCATGGAGGAGATAACAGGCTGGCACTGGGGTCAGAAAGGTGCTGGAAGCACAGCTCTGTAGCCCAGTCCAACTAAGGGAAGCCCAAGAACCCACAAATGCAGGCTGGTGTGACTTGAAGGAGCTTTGGTCCAGTGCTTTTGTGACTGGCCAGACCTATCAGAACCATTGAGTGCTGCTTATTTTCTCAGGCTGCTTCCTTGTGTTCCAGGCACCTGCTGTAACCCAGCTTGCAGGCTGAGGACCAAAACAATTACAGTAAGACATAAAACCTCCCACTCTCATTAGAGATGTGAATGAGCTGTGATCCTCACATTTAGAAGCATTTTAAAGTTTCCAGGATACTGCAACATACAGAGTTACTTAGCAGCATGGAAAGGTCACGTCTACTCTGCCTCCCACCACTGTTTACAGAACACAGTAGGCATCAAAAACAATAGATCATGTACTTTCATGCTATAGATTCAGAGGGAACAGAAATTAGAAAAAAGAATGTATTTGCAGAAGGACAAAACTGTGAATGGGGCAAGTAGACAGTAAACATGTCTTATGCCATGTGAAAAATCACCTTTCATGGATCTTAAGAAGAGCACCAATTGTTTTCCACATGTGAGGAATCAGATTCGAGCCTTGAATAATGAGCTAAGAATAAATCCACAGCCTAAGATTTCATTATAACAACATCTGCCCGGAAGCCATTTTACACCTCAGTCTGCTTTATGACCAAAGAAATTAACAGCTTCATGTGAGGTGTTGGCCAGCGAGTTCATAAAAACAAAATCCCAATGCTTCTCTTTGTCAGACTGCTAACTTGTCTATTTTGAGTAGCAAAGGGTGTCCCAAAACAAAGAACACTTTTACACCCTAAGATATTGCAATATGACACTTTAAAGATGCATGGTCTTATAACAGGTTGTGTGGTAATCTTCCCATGCAGAAGATATATATCTTTAGAGGGTATGTTTAGAGGAAGGAGAATGCTATAAATTGTGCAACGCTGCAAGCATATACTGAAACTCAAGATATAAAACCTTCCCCATGTTTTCCCTCTCAGAGCAGCTGGGTGATGTGATGCAACTCAGCTGACTCATTCCCATTGCCATTAACCCCAGACAGCTTTTCCTTGCAGGGTGGAGGCAGAATATCATCCCAATAACCAACCTTACTTCTGGAGATGCTTCACTAACCATCTCCTTCCCTACTTAGAAACAAATCCTCACGTAAAACAGCTTTTCCATGAAAGCACAGAACCTGATGCTGAGCACAGAGCCTGGACTGGGACTTTAACTGGCCCTGCAGCACAGCTCTGTTGCATTATTGCTGCAAGCACACACACAGAGGTGCTGCTCAGAGGGTCAGAGCAAGGCTGCATTAAAGCACCAAAGTCTAGTTTTGTAGGAGTGAAAACTGGGTCAGGTCCACTGCAATCAGCAGAATGCTGCCTCTATGCCAGTGAAGAATTAGGCTCAAAACTTATTTTATCATATTTTAAAGGTTGTCTCAGTGATTTTAAACCTGTTTCTTTGGTTGTGCACTTCTCTACCTTATGTAAGAGACTCTTCAGCAGTTCTAATCTGTGCATCTGTTCAATGCAACAACAGGGCAATTACAAAAGCAATTTCCAAAGATACTTCTAATATTTAGGACTGACAGATTCTTGCAGGTGACATCTGTTTTGCCGCACTGCCAAGTTCCCAGCAAGCTTTGTATCACACCCAGAACAGCTCCAGGAAAACCATACACAGGCCAGGAGTCTCAGTGGTGAAGTGAAGATTTTGTCAATGGATAAAACATCACAAGTCCTGCCAGGCACGGGGGAGGCTGGGCTCAGCTCCAGCACTGCCAGCTCTGCAGCACCAGCTCCTCCTGTGCCAGCACCTCTGGGCTTTCTGCACACAGAAACATCCTCCTTCTTCCAGATGCTTTTGCTACATCTGTGTCCTTCCAGACACCCCCTTGAAATGGGGGACTAAGGGGAGATGACATTATTTTTGTCTTGTTTGTACCTTTACAGATTTAGGCTAAACCTTTCAAAATGAGTGGTAAATGTCTGTTGATTTCAGGGAAATCAGGGGCAGTTTAAAAACTTGAGCATTTTTTTTCCTTTCAGTTAACACCTGTGTGGTTTTTTCCACGCTGAATGCAAACCTTGCTAATAACAACTAAACATTAATTACCATCCTGCAGGTCATCAGCCTTGGTGGAGGAGAATGGCACTGGCTGCACAGCTGCAGTATCTGCCACTGATCAGACCAAGAAATCAGGATGTGCTCTTGATCACAGCTGCTCTTCAATGGTCCATTAATACCTGAGCTGCTTTAAACCCTCTCTTCTGATTTTAATTCTTAGGGCAGTCAATGTCATTATAGTCAGTAGCTCCCTTGTCGCCATCCCTGCTTATATTGTATTGAATTATGTACTTTAAGAACCTCTTTCCAACTGACTGATCAAACCTATCTTTGCTGGGTAAGCTCTGGCTTTAACATTGTATCAGAAACATTCGAATCCATACCTGTTGGGAATAAACTAAGTTTACTGAAATATTGTAAGAGGCTCTTCTCTAAGAATTCATTGCAGCAAATCACTTTCTCTGTAAGTAAACAGATATACTTCCTATGAAATACTAAATATTTCTTGCTTTCATTACTTCAGTATGAAAATTGTGCTTTTCTTTTTCTAAGCCAACAGGTCAGTTTGAAGGTCTAGATGAAGCTCAGATGTTGTAATGTTCCCACATCTAATTTAATATTTACCTCTACTGCAAATGTTGTTTGCAGTTATTTTGCTTTTGGATCAAAGGAACTTATCTGCTCATTGTTTGCAAGTTCCTCCACAGAAATAGTACCTAAAATATTTGATGAAGACTGGAATAAGGAGAGTGAAGTTAGGTGTGAATTTCGCTCCCTCTTTGCTACCACTTTCCTGATGGCATTCCTTCTTCCCATCCTAAACAGCACCAGCTGCAGATCGCTACATGTCAGGCACATTTCTAGAGGCCTCACAGCTGCCAGTTCCAGAAATCTGACTTCATCTGTTGACTGGGAAGTGCTGTAACAAAGAACAACTTCATGGCTAACAGCAGCATCTCTTCAAAATGTGACTCTAAATTCAGTAGATTTAAAACCTGTTGCCTTATTTAAAAAATCACAGATGATTCAGAATATACACTTTTTTTTCTATTTCAAAGTGCTTTTAAAATGAAGAAAGAAGATAAATGAATTACTAGTAGGGTATTACATAGGGACCTATAAAATAGAGACACAGAAAATCACTGGAGAATAATACAGCCAAGCTCCTCTCTCACACCAGGCAGCCAGCTGACTGAAATATTCCATTTGCATCATCTGAAATGAAGCAGTTTGTTAATGTGCTTGTCAGATAAGGAATGGTGGAGATCTGTTCAGCACTCCAGCAGAAAGCTGGTGCATGAGTTGATTCCTGAATTCAGTCTGTAGGCAGCACTCAGTACTTGCCCCTGCCCTGTACCAGGAGGGCAGAATGGGGACTCTCCTCTCTATCCCTTCCAAAAATCTTCTCTGGGAGTTGTTTGCTTCTCACAGAACCTCATTACCTTTAGTAAGACAGGAAAACATTATCAGATGCAGTAAGAGGACTCACCACCCTCTTTGCCAGTATTTTTTTCCCACAGTTCTGTTCTCCTTTGGTCGTTTCTTCCTCAGTAAAGGACAGCAAATCAAGTATATAAGAAAAATTGCAGCCTCTTGGATTTATTTTGAAATTTTCTTTATTTTGGACACTTGGATGACATTTTGAGAGGGGTCTGCTTTCACAAGTTGAGTTCATGCCCACTACACTTTTTTTATTCACAAGTATAGCAAAAGCTCCTGCTCTGCATTTGATCTGGCTCCATGTGTCAGTTAGGACAAGGTGCCAAGTGTTGCATTTTCCTTCTAAACATTTTATAAAGTATATATTTCACCTACCCAGAACACACTGATCAAAACCTCCCTCTTTTGAATGGTCTCAGTTAAGTAAACAGGAACAGAGACCCCAAAACTGTTCTAATGCAGCACTGAGCACTCTGAGTGCAGAGTGCTTTTGGGGGCTTGGAGAGCCTGCTGCTTCTGCTTGGACTTCAAATTAACGGAGAGCAACTGGAGCCTTGATCAAAGCTCTCACAGACATTTACACTGAGCTGATCCCAGAGGATAACAGCGAGGACACAGCCATGCTGGATGGCAGAACCTGGCCCCACAAATACAGCCAGAAATTCCAAGATGTTTCCTGCATTAATTTTCTCCAGTAAATTTGCTCAATGATTTGAAGCAATTAAGGTGTTTTGTTTTTTTAATCGAAGGTCAAAACAGAAGATTAACAAGTTTTCTGTCAGCAATTTATGTATGCTTACTGACTATCCAACTATTTACTGGATTTAGGTAGTATTATACCCAGTCTGCCAATATCTGATTTTTCTTCTAGATTCGTGAAGGAACATAAATCTGGAGAATGACTGCAGACCCTTTTTTCTTGAAAAATCTAATTTTATTTTCGGCTTAGTGCTGATTTGTATAATAACTGATTTTTAAAAATCACATTTTCAGATATTTTGATCTTACAAGTGTTTTTAAATTCAAGAGCTTCATCCACATTGGGAAACCACTCAGAGGATACATACAGAAAATTAATTAGAGTTCAGTTCCTGACAGAAGCTGAGCATCTGCTGAGTACACAGATCCCATTTCCAGTGGGAAATAAATAAATAAAAATCAAACCCTAAATTAAATCAGTTTGTATTACAGGCATTTAGAAGCATTCAGAACTGGGCATTTGTGATCTAACTTTAACATAAAGATGTTCAGAGCTAGCTGGAGTATGCAGCTTTTTTCACACCAGTTCTAACACCAGTATAGCATCAGCACTGAGGAGTTTGGGACCACTTCAGAGCAAGTAGGAGCTGCTGTTAGCAGTGACCTGCATCATGCTCAGTTTTGATTAAAGACTCAAATATTTTATCACATACTGTGACAGATAAAAGTATGATAATTACTATTAAATGCAGCTGGTTTTATAACAGAATGTAGTTCCTTGTCAAGAAACAATTAAACCCTTGGGACAAGTTTTTAGTATAATTCTCACTGATTTAGCTCTGTAGTTCATTGGAAGTCACTTTTCTTAAAACTTATGTTGACTGTGAAATTTTGACTGTTGCTTCAGATTTTCCTGTTATCTCTCCTCTCTGCAGTTCATAACAAGAGATTCCTTTCAAGATCATCTTTGTGCTTTATTCTGTGTATTAAAGACACCCTCCCACCTAGGCCACTCATATCATGAACTCTCAATTGCACATATTCTTACTTTCCCCTCTCTAACCTTCACAGGAAAAGCATCTTATGCCTTATAAAGATAGTAGCACAAATCCATGCATGAATGTAAATTAGAAGATCATTAAAAGAAATAGGTTTTTAATACACATGATTTGTTCAAAGACAACAGTTACCTAAAAGGGATAAACATGAAAGTTTTCATTTCAGAGGGTCTTTAGTTCATGAGAGCAGGAAGGAGCAGATAGAATATTTTAGGGTAATTAACTTTGCAATGCATAGAGGAGCCTGCAGACAGGCCCATGCTCCAGATCAAAGCACCATGCTCACCGTGTTGTTACATGCAGCAGGTGCCAAAGTATTGATAAATAACTTCAAGTGTCATTACTCCAGCTAGGTTATTGCCGACCTAGGTTATTGCCAATAGATAGTTGAGACTCATTCAATACAATAGTATTGACTATTGAATCCACTTGTGATGCACTGGCAGGGCAGATAGGGGTTTGGTTTTTTGGAAAATAGTAATATCCCCAAAGCCCTGGCCTTCAAAATTCTGTCCTGGACAGAAAGGTTTTGTAACATCGGACCAGCGTCTCAGGAGAGAGAAACAGCAATAAATTATGCAGCTCTTATTGTTTTAGAATGCTACTATTGCTCATTCATCCTTTCATTTTTTCTGTTGTTTAGAAAAGACAGCATTCTGTTGACAACCTTTGAGAGTATTTCAATATAGGACCAGAAAAAAAATCAATATGGAAATGCACCCCATCCATCCTTCCAGAGACTCTGGAGCCTGTCCATGAGACAGCACTCTCCCTTTCCTGGAAGAAAAGACCCCAAGTTGTCAGAGGGACATTTAGGGCATGGAGATGAGAAACTTCTCCCCACAGTGCTTTGCAGGATTATGTTAATGTACCCCAGTTCTGTTCTCCCATTGGCCCGCACCGCACTTGTCCCCCCACATGACTTTTCCCTGGAATGTTCTCCCTTTCCCCGATCCCATTGGCCCCAGTTTGCCACAGTGCCCCGCCCCTGTGACCCCATTGGCTCCCCTGACCCCTAGCCCCACCCATGCACCACTTTCCCCTGTTCCTATTGGCCCCTGCTCCCATGCTCCGCCCCTCTTTCCCCATATTTAAACTCGAACCCCTCAAAGTTTGGTTTGTTTTGTCCCTGGACCTTTCAGTGTGTGGTTGGAATGAGCCCCATCAGAGCTCCATGCAAAAGACCTCTCCCATTTCCATCCTGGAGCTGGCTTGTGTGGAATCATGTGGAATCATGGAGTGTGCGTGTGCCTGCCTGATCCCCTTCCACCCCAGGCGCTTTTCAGGAAGGTAGCAGCACTTCCCATCGCCCACAGGCTGCTACACCTACTGGTAATTAAAAAGAATGACCAGTTACAGTTGAAGCCAAATCTTATCACATCCCTGGAACAGTGCAGGATGGTAATTAATAGCAAATGGCAGCATTATTACAGTACTAATGCAGTGCAGTCATGTGGGAATACTGAAATCCCTGGAATGTGAGAAGAATTTAAAATCCAGCTGATAAGGCTGTAAATCATCACTCAGTCAGTAGGGCTGCAGGTATGAACTGAAAAAAACAGAGGGTGGCAAAACTCCATCATTCATTTTGTTATATTCTTTCCCCTTCTATGTCTCACTCCCTCTTCCCAGTTTCAATTTCTAACAAAATTATGCCAAAATTCATGTCCTTCCATCACTTTGCCTGCTCTCTTCTAGCTGGAACTGTCATTAGAATGAAAATTGCTTTCTTGCTTTCACTGCCTTTAATAATATACAAGACTATTTATTTTGCCACAGATTAATTTTCATTTATAATACAATTAAGATACGGTGCATGCCATCTTGCCAAAGAGAGAGGGTAACAGTAAACAGGATCATCAGTTGACATGGCCAGGGATAGGCCCATAATTTGGAGGAATTCTTATTACCCTTCCTTTTTTAATCAACTGTGACTACCAATTTATATGTAAAATGGATCAAAGACAACTTTTTACATTATTTTAGTTTGGATGTAGTCAGAAGAAAGAAGCTGAATCAAGTGACTGTTTTGTGAAGTTTAGAAAAATCTCACCTGAGCCACAAAATGAAGATAAAGTACTGAAGTGTCAGATGAACTAGGAGATTCTGTTCTTTGCAAAATTAGATAACTGTAGGCTTCAATGAATTTTTAAGTGACTGAGCTGGGCCTGCTTTAATACAGTTCTGCCTTTCTAAACAGCTCTCCTCTACTTGCTGTTCCCCAAACTCTGGAGATGGTTTATGGCATTCTGTAAATAATTACAGTAATTTCACGATTGTATGCTGCACCTTTTTCATAGAAGAATAGAGCCTACCCCAGTGGTGCGGCTTATATTCAGGTGTGGCTTATCTATGGACAAATCCCAGTGAAATGCCAACCCGGAAGTGAGAGCCGGCTGGGAGGGTGGCTGGGGCTGCCTTTAAAGGCTTCGCTGGTCTATGAAAAGCGTTTGCAACTTGAGCACCTGACACCAAACCCCACGCTGGCATCGATTCTGTTACTAATTTGTTACTTTGTTACACATGGATCCTCACCAACAAAAAAAAAAAGGTACGGCTTATATTCAGGTGTGGCTTATATTTGGACAGATCCTGTGGTCTACCCGGCTACCAGCTTATAATCAGGTGCGGCTTATGATCGTGAAATTACTGTACCTGAAAAGTTAGTACTGGCAAAAAGTGCCTAGAATTCTGAAAAGTCTTCTATTTAAAAGTTAATATGTAAAAAACCACTTTAAACATCTGTACTAAAAACGTATTCCTTCCACACACCAAATTATTTCCACACCCTGTTCTATTCTGCCTAAATGAAAGCTTTTCTTTCAGAGGGTCATCAGCAGGGTGGGTGCCCTGTCAGACATGCAGACTGACAGCTGGTGCTGCTGTCTCAGACCTGTGTCCATGAACATCTGTCCACAAGGAACCTACAGCTGGCAGCTGGGATGGCTGGAGGCTCTGCAGCCAGGGGTTGAGTTCCTTTGCTACCTGACATCTCTACACTCGTCCAACCAGCTTCTTTAGAGGCAAAAATTCTCCCTTCCACAAAGTGCCAAGCTCTGTGCCACTCTTCTCCTCTCAAGGGTATTCCTTGCCCAGCACAGCTAAAAGTGTTTTCTCCTTTTTCGTTTCAGAAGCACAGTTAACATAGGGCAAGGACCAAATCCTCACATACACAGAAAAATGAGAGGAAGTATTTTTCTCAACAGGAGATAGCAGCTGTATTATTTACCAAGATTTAACCAAGGGAAAACATCACTTTTCAGAAGCCAGGTCATGCCTGGAGAAGTGCCACCTATCAAAAGGTTTTGCACAGGTTGCTGCAAGCCATGAGTAATGTTCTGCACACATACAAGGCTTTGTGAAATCAAGACCTGAATAACTTCAGAAATACAGATTGAAACATCCTCTGTACTACTGATGTGTCACACAATGCTGAGTGCATTTTAAGATGTTCTTATTTTCCACCAGAATCGTATGAAAATATATTTACTCTTCGTTTTATGAGAGCATAGGAGAATCATGGGTTTATTCAGAAGATTAGTGGCATTGCAGTATATTACCAAATCCATGTTCCCATCAGATCAAACATACCACATTTTAGATTGGCATTTAATACAGATATTTGTAGCCTGCAGGAATAATAAATGAAACTAATTAAGTTTAATAATTCAAGAGAACTTGGCATGCCTGATTGCTACATAAAGGCTAATTATCTTTCTCCTTTTCTTCCAGATCTCCCCCTCCTCTCACCAAATTAATCTGGAAACTTCATAAAATATGAAAATATTAAGAAAAACATTATAATGGTAAATCCTTTCAACAGTCAGAAAACACCCTGCAACAGATTTACAGCTGATGCAAACTTGACTAAAATCCAGATGTTTTAAAGAGTAATATCTGCTTTTACAAGTAGTCAGCTTAGTCATAAAGGAGATTTCTTATTTGTCCTCTTACCACAGTAACAGGACCCAAAAATTGTATTAGGCAGACCTTACTAAATCCAAGTCATCAGCAACACCTTAGCAGAGATCTCAGATATTGCAATCTCTGTACCAATTATTTCACATGTGTTGGCACACAGTAACTTTTATTGAAGATCTACTTCATTCAGCAGTGGAGTATTTACAAACACTAATATTTCTAGAAAATTACTGCTCTCTTCCCACATTTACCAGACAGGGTTAATCAAAACACAGGTTAAAATTTACTTTTTACTTAGTCTGAGAGAAAAACAATTCATCAATTGAGGGATGATAAATTCTAGAGAAGGCTTTATCAGAAACACTGAACTCAAGAGGAGAAATTTATATGAAAAGAGTTTGCCCTGGATGCAAAAACTCAGTGTGAAGCACTCCAGATCAGCAGGTATCCACACAGAAAGCAACATGCAGGGTGTTTCATGCTCACACAGAATGTACCATCAAATTACAACAAAACCCAAAACTCCAATCCCAGCTGCCTCCATTCATTTTCTTCCAAAATCCACTTTGAGCCAATAGTCTTTTTCCAAGATGAAGAATTGAAGAAATTACTCTTTAACAGGTGATTAATTTTGTTCATAGTACAGTGAAAATTTTTAGAGCCAGAGGTTGACTTAGATTACCATGCTAACTAATAAAGAGAGCAGGTTTTAATTAGGTTGCCTAAAGCTCATTCTCCCTTCATTATTTATGATTCTTCCTTTGCACAGTGTAATTATTACCAGCAATATATATATATATATATATATATGTTACAAAAACCCCCTGCACACACATATATATGTACAATAAGAAGGTTCCTCCTCCTGCACAGGCATTTCTACCAAACAGTAGAACTCTGGTTCTCTAGCAGAAACTCTACCAAAGAGAGTCTTGGCATGTGCAAACATCAGTTTTCTCTTCTCAGCTCCTTCTTCTCCTGGGACATGTACAAGAGACATCTAATAGGGCAGTGTAACTATAGCCATGGAGTTTCTCCTCATTCTGTAAATTCATTTAACATTTATTTTGACTGGAAACTCTTCCAGGCAAGGCTGTTTCTCTTTTGGTGCCCAACACACGGGGCCTTGACCAGCACTGATGGATTCTCAGCAGCATCACAAAACCCACCGTTTTTTGTGTATAAAATATGTACAACGTTTGCCTGATAGGATAACACTGAACAAGGCTGGCTCCCACACTGATGTTTGAAATTACTGGAATGGTGTGTTTCGTGTATACACGGTGTGGGATGTGCAGAGAGCTGAATAAAGGCTGTGAGTTATGTACACTTTTAGCATTATTCATTGCAGAGGAGTTGCCTTTGCTCACCAGGTCTCCTCATTTACCATGACCCCCCAGAGCCTGTGCTAATCTGCATCTCACCCAGGGCTGGGAGTGCAGCAGCGCTGGGGGAAGCTCTGCTGTGACCTGTGGGGGAGGTACCAAAGCCAAGCAGCTCCTCCTGAATGTCCAGCTGGCATTATTGTCATTGTTTTCAGGCAGAGCTGGCTCCTGGATACAGGCAAGGACAATGTGAGCCTGCATGCCACTAAGATTTACTTCCAAGGCTAAAAGGATTGTTTGCCAAGTCTTCAATTGTTGCAACCACTGCTCGGACCAACACCTGCAAAGGCTGCCCCCTTTCCACAATATTTGGTTTTGTGAGAGTCTTTGGGACAGGCTTTGCTGGCTTCTGTATTTCACCTGTGCAGGTTTCTTCATTTTCCTCTGCTGTGCCTGAGAGAGATCATTTGAGGCCAGTAATGCCATACCCACAGGACATCCTCCTGCTATTGTACACTGTGTTTTTTCAAAGTTTAATAAGCTTCTGAAAAAAATGAGCATTCCTTCTCAGTTGCATTGGGGTGTAATAAAGTTGTTTATTTTTTCCCCCAAGGGTTGAATTTATTCACACTAGCAACCTGCCTATGCAGATATACTTCCACCATTATTTGGGCACAGGGTAAAGAAAGTTTGTGGCATTGTTCATTTGCATTCTGGCAGTCCTAAAAACCCTGTCATTGACCAAGCAATGCCTTTGGATCCTAAGAGGCCAGGAAGAGCAATTCCAGTCAATGGGCCCATGATCCAATTTAACAGGGAAATTTTTACTGCTTTCTATCTCTGGCATGTAAAAAAAAAGCTTATTTGGCTCAGGAATGACTTTTCTCCATGTACTTTGCTTGCACAAATTAAACAATCTGATGCCAGTCCATTGAAAAAGAAAGACCAGAGAATATAAAATTAATATTAAACCATCAGAACCACCAAAAAAGCCAAAACCAAACCAAACAAAAAACCCCACAACCAACCAACCAAAAAAAAAAAAAACAAAACCCAAACAAAAAAAAAACCAAACAAACTCACAAAGAAACAGACTAACAAAACAACAACTAAATAAACCAAACAAAACCAACTACCAGACCATAATTGCTTTTTGCTTTCAAGCATATGAAGGGTACAGTAGAAGACACCCAGGCTTGCTGTTAAAGTAGCTTATAAACAAATGGTACAGCAGCTTCCCAGCAGAAATTCAGGGAAGTTTTCTGCTCAGACTGGCATGCAAGGTCCTGCTGCAGGAGCAAGGACACTGCCTGGAGCCTTTTCTTTGCACCATGAATGCAGAGAGCAGCTCAGGACAGCCAGCCCCACAGCACAGGCTGGCTACAGTCAGGAATACACTCAGTGGCTTTTCTTTATCCCTACAATCCATGCCCAAGGAGCCACACAACATTCTCCTGGCTCTGGCTACCTACAGCTCTACTAAAGACCTCTGGGGCCACAGGTACAGGGATAAATCTGCACAGATGTGTGTCTGCCCTCTCTTCTGTTCAGATCAGCACATTTCTGATAACTGGGCAGAACTGGACAATAGAGAGGTCAGGAAATGCAGGGAATTGCTGAAGGACCCCCTGGCTCACTCAAGAGAATTTTCCCCTATTGTGTTTATAAGATTTAAATAAACTAACTCCTCAATGATTTCTGTTAACTTGTTATTTGTCTCTGATATAAAGTTTCCCTGTTAGAAGTGGGTCAGATCTTCATGCAGATTTTCTGTTTCTATAGGGACTTACTCAGTAGAACTTTGGGTTAGCAACAGAATTATGGTACACTCAGACTTTCCCTCGCTGATTCTATAATAAGAGCCCTCGCCCTTTTTTTGGCAGCTTTGTACATTTGGCTAGTGGATCCTCAAACATTTCAATTTTACATTCCTACAAGTCTGCTATTCCTGCCCCCAAAATATATCATCTCCCCAGAAAAAATGGAATGTACTTGTGAGACAGCAACAAGAGCCTTCTCTGATTCAGCCTGATAGGCTAAATCTCAAATTCTTATTACACCTTCCAACCAGTACTGCAGAGGAGACATGGCAACATTGAACACAGAAGTTATTCCAAGTTTATTTTCATCTTTTATTATCATGAGGTGGTGATGACCAGTGAGCCTTTCCTTGCTCCCTGAGCAATACAGAAATGTGCACATGTACCCCAGGGCTTTGGGGCAGGGAAGGCGTGCTGGCACTGCTGAGCTCCGCAGACACTCAGTGCACAGAATGTTGCTGCTACCCTGCACTCAGTCATGTGCCTGCACTGCTCCTGGCACTGCTGATAATTGCCCATAGTTGATTTACATGTCGCATTTTAAGCACCAGAGATGAGCACAAAGCTGCCTGAAGGTCTGAATCCTTTTGAAAACATTGTATATCATCTTAGGGGAGCTAGATGAACAGTTCCCTGACTATGCAGCAGCAGGAGGAAAGCTCCCTCCAGTACTTCTGCAGCATCTATTCCATACATCAATGACTAATTTGGACTACTATAACTTCACTTAGGCCATACAGTCACAATGAGAACAAGAATTATGCCACTGTGTCTGTGCAGGGGCCTATTCCATGCTTATTGCAAAAATGCCTTTTAAATATATACATATTGGCAAATTCAGCTTGGGTGTGAGGAATACTGAGATGCTCAGACAGCCAACAACAGGACAGATCCCAGTAGCATTACAGGGTTGGGTTTGACAGTCTATGGCTTCAGTGGGGCTGTTGTGTGAAGTGTGCATTGCTTGGGACAAGTGAGACTACCCAGAATCTAACCCAGAATTAGTGCTTCACCCAGGAAATTTCATGAAGCAGCACCCTTTAAAACCTCAAAGGTATATTCAAAAGTAAATACATAAGCAGATTTATAGGTATGATCCTGCCAGATACTGTCAGAAAGGTTTCACCCTCTCTTCTGGATATATCCTCTGTAATATCTGGTCAAATTTAAACACATGCTAAAGAAACCAGTGAGAAATAAATGCCAGCCTTTGAATGGATGCTTCTGTCCAGCAAATCTGTTGCATCAGAGGTCTATATTTACCAAAATGCATGTTATTACTTATCAACTCACCAGGAAAAAAAAAATTCAATATCTCCCCATGCAAATTTTAATCACTTTTTCAATGTCAAATCTTTAATTAGGCTGTTCCTAGGAAGCAGTGTAACCAGGCCATTAGCAATGCAGCCACAGAACAAAACTCTATTAGGAAAATGACACTTTCACTTCAGCAGACCCAGACATACACCAGTGTAGTTAATCTAAATCAGTTTCTAAGTAAAAACAAGAAAATACTGCAACAGTGTTCTGAATGCCCTCGACTGCTCATCAGAACTGTAATTTGTACATCTATGATGCAGTAAAACTGTGCAGAAATACCAAACAGAGTCTAAGTTTACTAAAAAGAGAATTTGACACACTATGCAATTTTTGCTACTGTTATGAAATTTCTGTCAGTAGCAGCACTTCATTCATTTGCATCCACCACAGACATTTCTTCATTTTATTTAGGAGAGCACTGGGACAACTTGTGGAACAATGAACTTGCAGTACTGAAACACTGAACGAGCACATGAACCATGACAACAATTGCTTACATTAATTACAGGGTTGACAGACAAGGAACTGGACTCCTCCAAAACACACCATTTTTAACACCTAACAGTAAACCTAACCAATATTAGAAATAATGCTGTCCTATTGGATATTGGGAACTACTGCCCTGCTATTTCTTTCTTCAGACACTCTTGTGCATTCTCCAGGGTTCAAGTTGTATTGCAGAGAATTGAAGCAGAATACATCCTCACAAGGACAAAGACAAGCAAGGAGAACAGAGAGGAAAAGAAAAAAATACCATTATATTCAAGATATAAAAGGGTGAGCAGAAAATAGATTTTAAGCAGTAAGTGGAAAAGCAAGAAAGCTATAGCTAGAGATTAAAAGGGGACAGTGGCTAGACCTTGATGACTTGAAGAGCGTTTCTTTGAAGAGCCTGAATTGAAACAAAAGCTCCTCCATTTGTATTAGTAATGGAACAATAATCAACCCTCTGGGCAAAATACAGGAGCAAGGCACATCAGAGCTCAAGTGCAAGATGTGAAAATTTTATGCTCAATCTTAGAAGTGAAATGTTTTTATCTGAGGAGGTTATTGTAAACAGTTTTATTTTAGGAGCTGCCCTTTGAGAAGCTACTACACAAAAACGCACGCAGAAGAAAGCAAGATGCTTTTCTCTATTTGAACTTTGCCTTAACAGAAAACATGCTGTTTGCTATTTATAAAAATATCTGAGAGCTGGCAGCTCTTAAAGCATGTCCCCATACTTAAATGCTTTTATAATTTCAAAAATCTCAAATAATCAATTTGCTCATGTGAAACTCATGAAGAGCTGCTGAGTCTCTTACTGTAAAGTTGTAAGTACAGCCAAGAAGAGCTCGTCTTTGCTTTATACATTTAGAAATATGGATGAGTTCAATTCCAATTTTAACATCCATGGTCAGTGCAGTCTGTGAACCTCTCCTGCACCAGAAGAAATAATCTCCATGAATCTTCCATCTCTTCAATAAGCAATAAAATAAATCTTAGTTGTTAATACTTGCCATTTAAAATGGCAATGTGGAAATTGCCAAGTGACAGAAGTATGGAGACATTAGACAACAGGGTGCAGTGATAGATGGCAATTATCATTTTTAGCAGTATTAAATTTCACAAGCATCAGAGCTCTGCTGTGACTTTGAGTTTGGTACAATGAACTAGCTCTTGCAAAGGATGGCAACACAGAATAATTAACCAAGTTCATCTTAGCTATTTATGTGACTCCAGTGTAGAAGTTGCTTGTAGACAGCTCTGATACTCAAAAATCAACCCAAACCTAAACCACGGGTAGAAGACAAACTCTCCTCATGCAATGATCATTTTAACCTCAGAAAAGAGACTTCTGGAGCCGAACTCCCCAATTCTTCCCATGTCTGATAGCAAGTCCCCTAATGTGGTACTGGGCTCTGTAACATGGGCTAAGGCACAGGCCTGGGGACAGGCTCTCTGAAGTATCACCTGGAATGATTTTGCTCTTCAGCAGGTTATTTGACTAAGCTGAGTTGTATGACAGCAGAAATACTGTTCATGGATTTTTTTCCCCCCACATTTCCTGCTTTTCCACAAGCTACTCTAACTCTAGCATCTTGATTTAGTCCAGCTAAGTCCAGGAAATAAAACAGGAGCTAAACAACACTACCTTCAGCCATTAACATCCTGAAAATGCACAATGGAAAATGGAGACGTTTTAGTTTCCACAATGGAAGTGGACACGTGCCACCAGATCCATGGTGTTCTTGAAAGTTTTCCTCCCGAAATGTCTCACTTGCTCTGTAGGAGACAGTAATAAATTCAGTGACATAGTCAGCATGTACAGATCCTGGCTGAAGTGCAATTTTACTGCCATGCATGAAGTTACATCAGAATTGATTCACCCCAGTAAGTTAGATTTTAGCTCACTGTGTATGTCCTCATTGCCTTTCAGAAGTGTGTATGCAGTCAGCCCACAAGGACAGACTCATTTAAACTCAGCCCCAGAAGGTGCTCCCATGGTCAGGCAGAGCAGGCTCAAATTCCCAAGTTCACCTGGTGCCTTGGGAGGTTGGAAATATTTTTTCAAGGGGGTCAAAACACCACCATGGTGCCCAGACAGGAAGGCAAAACTCCAGCCTGTCACAGAAAGGCAGAGAGCACATTTTGGCTATTCCTGAATGTGAGCTGTAAAAAAACAGCCTCTGGGTTAGAGCTGTAGCTCTTCTATCACGCACGTTAGGACTTAGTGATCCAGAGCATCTAAATGAATTTGGTGGGAATACTCCTGAGAATCACTGATTTTAAATTTTTTTTTTCTTTAAATAGTAGAAAAATTCTCTTTCCAGAAGTCCTTTTCTTGTAGATGGTGAGGTTTTGTGTGCCCTTGGCTTCTCGTGATCAGTGGGACATTCAGCAGCAAGCACTCTTTGAGATTCATCGATATTTTCAAGGGTAGCAGAGAACTTCACTCCTTTCGAGTACCACTCAGACAGAGATGAAAAGCTTGTGAGGGTGCCAATTATATAACCTGGCTGAGCCATCTTGACAGTGAAAAGTTTAGCAGGATGCATTCTGGCTTCACAAGATGGAAATTCAGCTTTTATTCAAGTAGTTTGGTTTGGTGACTTCACAGTTTAATCCATGTAGCCACTGTGATCAGTCAGAAGCAGTAACTGAAAAGGGGGTAGCTCAAATTAATTCTCCGAGGATTTCACAGTGTTTGCTGTTCTGTATCTCTGGCAGCATGCCTGTGGGATAAGAGTTCAAGACAACAGTTGTGTTCTGCACTGGAGACAACATATTCTTACACTACACGACAGAGCCTAAAGCTGAGATGCTGGATGAGCCCCAAGTAGGTTCCCACAGTGCTGTGGGCAGATCTGGCCTGGAAGTTGCATAGCCACATTTGTGCTGAATTAAATCCAGATCAGTAAAACCTGTCTCCTGGCTTATTACTGTGGGCAAGGTACCAAGTCAGATGCAGCCAATACTATTTCCAAGTCTAAACTGGCCCGTGTGCAGCTGACCGTGGCACTCAGAGACAGCATTTCTCCTCTCCCCAGTCTGTGCTTATGTGGACTTTAATTATTAAAGTGCCTTGGGTTGCCAGGTCTTTGGGAGGAACAGTCTTTTTCTTACAGGTCTGGATGGTCCCTTCCATCTTCTGTCTCAGTGCTGAACACAAACACACAAGTGCTCCTGCACTTGGGTAACAGCAGCTTTTCCTTGCGTAGCAGGACTGAGCAATAAAACTGCTGCTCTGGTAGAAACTGAGAAAAAGATCATCAAAATGTATGATGGAAATGAAGGAAAACCAGGGTAGAGCTTATTAGCCAAGTAGCATACAAGCTTAAAAAAGTGTATCAGCATAGACCTGGAAATTTATGTTCAAAGCCACGAATTCAGAGTTAATTTATTATGCAGTAGATTTCCAGCTCCACTGAGCTAATGGGATTTGTTACTCTGTTAAATGGGCTTTTCCCTCAGAGCACCTTTTTTCATTAGACCATTTAACAAAGGTTTGGGAGAATGAGGTGTGTAAACACAGCACAGCCAGGCCAGCTGCCTCTTTGTTTTGCACACTAAAGTGCTAATTCCTCTTGCAGACTGTGGGTGCACATGTACTGCACTCTGTGCAGGAGGCATGGGGATTTCACTTTATTGAAAGCTAAAGTGCAGAAAATCACCCAGATTTCTCAAGAGAAGACTTCTTCTGGTGTGTTTAGAGTTAAAAATTGGAACGCTCTTCCTTGCACTAGCAGTATTGGTGATGGGCTCTCCAGGAGCCAAGTTAGACTTTGTGAAACGGCAGATGCAAACAGAACTGTCTGTAACTAATTACACTTTAAGTAATAGCAGGACTAAGTGGACCAGACAAAATCAAGCCCCTGAGAGTCTCTGTTTCCTGTAAAGTATCAATACAGAAAAAAAACTAAAACAAAAGGAAGGTGAAGGATCAAACTCTGTTTCATGGAAGTGAAACCAAATCATGGAAGAAGCAGATGAGCCTGGCAGCCGCCCCAGGAGTGAGCTTCTGCCCTGCTTGTTCATTCCAAACCCAAATGAAACTCCTTTTCTGATATTCCTCACAGCATCCTACCCCAGTGTGCCCCAACTACATGCTGTTCTTCCCAACATCCATAGCTCTGGTGAGAAAATAAATGTGTCACTCCGAGGATAACTGGAACATTAATTTTCCATCAACTTTAAGCTTTTAAAATGAGAGTCCTTTGCCATTCTGATCAGCAAGTTGACAACCCTTTGTAAAGCAATGCATCCATTAAGGAAACATTCTGCACCTTTTCAGGATGCAGTTTTACACTATACAACTGACTGACCTCCATATTCCCACTGTTTACAAGAATTCAATTTTCCATTATAATATTGTGATTTTTTTCCCAATGAAAACTTAAAAGCAATTCCAGCAGCTATTAGGCATTGTCAGTGACACTCCATTTATGATGAAAAGAATAAACCTGACAAAACTGTCAAGGAAACCAGGAAAGTCAATGTGTGCATTCCTGACAGCATCAGGAATAACAAATCTATTTTTAAATGGCATGAGTTTTCCCCAGATATCCATTTTGTAACCTGTATAGAATAGAAATCTTGTTGAAAATAAAATTAATGTCCAGAACAAGGACTGAAAAAATTAATAAAAGTTGTGGGACTTGAAAAGAAATGGTTTCTTTCTCTGTCGCTTTTATTTGTGTGTGTATTCATGACTGTGTGTAAATCTAAATACATTCCCAAGCCTGAGGGCAATGTTGATTCAGAAACACAGAATAAAAATTAAAGAACCAATGGCCTGTTGAAATTAATGGCAAAACTCCCTTGACTTCAGCAGAGACAATATTTTGCCCCAGATATTTGGGCCAAAGTTATCAACAGCCAGGAGGTAATAAATTTGACCTTTGAAAAACCAGTGAATTGGAGAAAGAAAATGGCCTTTCTGTTCTGTAAAATCCTCCTGAGAAACATAACAGAAAGTGTTCAAAACTTGCTTTCTTACCCCCACCTTGTTTTAATCTGGTGATGGTTTTTTCTGCACACCTAGGGATGGTGTGAGCTCATTGAATGGGTTGGTCTGGGTTCGGTGGGGTAATTACACCTTGGGCTCCGTGTAAGGTAGGGCAGATCAGAATTTCCTTTCAAGACCTCTCAGGTGACTTCACAGTTCCTTTGTGTTGGGAGTGAGAGTGGAGGGGGAGAGTGCAGACAAACTCATCCATGGCACCACAGGAGACGAGCCTGAGCTGGCTACCCTGGACTTCTCAAATGCTCAAATGCAGACAACAGCCACGGTCCCTAATCCCCAGGTGGAGGCACTGGAAAAAAAGAGAGACTGTAATTCAGCATCCTTCATGTTTATAGTGATTTTAGGGGCTGGGTTACATAAACCATGGATTGGAAGATGTCCTCAGAGGTGCCAGTCACACTCTGCTGTGGGGTCACAGCCATTCTCTTGAAGCTGGCAGCAGGTTCCTCTGGGGGACAGTGAGGATGGTGATGGTGTGATGCCCCTGCACAGCCGAGGTTTGGCACTCACTGCTGGTGGCCCTGTGGTCCCCAGCTTGTCTCTGTGGCTGCAAAAGGCTCTCCCTCCCTGGTGCCAGGGAAAATGAGGTGAAGCAGGCCAGGCACTGGCTTGTTACAGGAGCTGCCTGATCTCACAAATGAGCCTTCTTTCCACTGGCATGAGCCCAGCTCTGCTCTGTCCTCGTTACTGTGAAGCAGCAGCCAGCAGACAGGTAGGATTTAACAATGCCATTATAACAACAACAACAGTCTTCAGGCAGAGAGGAAGCCCTGGCAGAACAAAGCCCAGCTAAAGGTGGAATAATGCATGCCTGGGACAATCCCTACTGCTCTAATTTTTCTTATGTATTTATGTTTAATTAGCTGGTGATTCAGAATGGCTCTGGGAGTAAATCCCTCCTGGATGAATCCCAAGGTCACTTCCATAGCTGCAGGATGGAGAAATGCACTGAAGCCTGGCCAGTTGATAATCTTTTGCTTGCTGATACCAATTGAATCTTCTTTTTCTCTTGGATGAACTTATCTGGGAGCTAGCTAGGCTATAGGCCCCCGTTAAATAATGATGATTATGTTCTTTTTGCTCACTGTCGACAAAGAATTATAGCCCCTCATTTAGAGCTCATTTCAAAACCATAAGATTCTGTAATTGAAAGTGGCTGAAGCTAATTTGATAACCCAGTTCTGAACACAGCTGAGTAACTACTTTCCCTTTGTCCTTTCAACAGTAATGGCCTTGTCAGAAAAGTCTTCTGTGCTACTTTAAAGAGACCAATTCTGACAAAGATTAAAAACTATTGTCCTGTGACAGTGTGCAATTTCAACATTGCCTTCAGGTTCCCAGCAAGGCCAGGGCATGGCAGGAGGGTCAAACTCCCTGCAGCCACAGCTGCCCTCTCAGACACTCAGCCAGGGCTCGGTCTCTTGGGGACACAGCTCCAGCAGGACACACCTGACTCTTCCTCTGCTGACAGGGAGGGGAAAGTGCCTCAGTGTCTGTGAGCCTGGCAGCTCCTTCAGACACACTGGACCAGCTGTCTCTGTGATTAAAATCACACACAAGGACACCCTGAAGGCTCTTTCTCCCAAGCTGACTGCGCTGGTGGTGCAGGAGAAAGTGAATCCTTCTCTTGTGCCTAATAGAAGGATCAATTCTTACAGCACAGAGAGGCAGGAGAGGAATTCCCCAGTGAACAGCCCCGCATGGACAAGCAGGACTCCCTGGCCCCAGCAAGGGCAAAGCAGCCTAATGCCACACAGGACAGAATATAAAACCTAAATGTAATGCCCACCTGGTGCTCTGTCTGCTGTCCCTGACACTGCCTGGCTCTTGTGATGAACCCTGACCCCTGAACACATCTCCTGGAACAAGCAGCAGAGCCAGAAACCCCTTTTGACTCCAGTTGCTGCATTCCTCCTCTTCACACCTGCACCTGGGCATTCAGGGATGTCAGGAGATGAGAGCATCTCTGCTTCAGCTTCCTTTCCTGTCATCATGGGGGGAAACTCACTGATTGCAAGATTAATATTTCTGATATCCTAGTAAATTTTCCTCATGTATTTTGCATTCTGGGCCTTTCCCAAGGTAAGTGGGGAAAATGTAAATAATATGGCAACTTTTCTCTAGCCATAGCCTGAGGCTGTGCTCAGAACTGCTCTGGCTGTTGTAGTAATTAGCACAAGCAAATTGCTAAATTGTGTGCTGTGATAAAATGATGGATTACAGCATGGAAGAAATCATTAACTCATTGATTAGCAGCACATGCCTTCAAAACCACTCTCTAAGCAAATTCTGAGGATTGTGGCAGCTTTGTGAATGTTACAACTGCTATCTCCCATAAGCAAGAATCATGAAATGCTAATATGTAAATCACCAAAATTAAATTTTAACTATTAAAATTGGTTCTCAAATGATTTCTAATATTTGTTGTAGCTGTTCATGGGGGGCTCCTGTTCTGTGTCTCCCTATACTCACAGGGAGAAGGCTGCACTTAGCTGTTCAGAGGATCTCCTGCTCAAAGGCAGTGTGCTTCACTGGCAGCATCTGTTTCTAGGTATTCCCTCCTGGTGGATTTAATAATCAAAGCAATCTGTTATTGCCACATCTAATAGCAGCAGGCTTCACTTCTTACTCAGCACAAGTGCTCACTAGTTCATAAAGTTACTCTTTTAAATGGGCTTCCTTCAATTAGGATTATCAGGCAGCCCCATCCCTCCTCCCCACATTTCTCCCCCTCTTGTTTTAAATAAGATGAGACACTCATACTGAATATTAGTACATCATAGTAACAGAAATGTGTGTGTCAATAGCTGCTGTGAAAGAGGGGTATGGGAGCCCTCCCCAGAGCTCTGTGTCCCATACATAACCCCAGAGGATGCCAGCTGGTGATGACCAGGGTGATTGAAGGAACAATCCCCCCTGGAAAGGGCCAGGTTACCACAGCTGGGTGCTGGGGAGGTTCCCTTTGGCACCCACACTTCTCTCAGCCTTTGTCTGCTGGCATTTCTAGTACTTCCCTCCAGCCAGCTCATGCACCTGCCTCTGCTTTTTCCTTTTTTCTGACACCATTACACCTTTGAAAGGTGCTCGTTTCTCCCATATAGGGCCAAAGGTTTAGCTATTCTGATTATTTTACAGATCCCACAGCCAGGTCATTACATCTGTTTCTGGGTCCTCCAATGGAATGGAAAAAAAGAAGAGAAAGAGATCTGAAAAAAACCATTTTAATCTGTTTTGCCAGAGGTGAACATCAGGGTTTCCCTTTGTTTCACTGTCAGATTAAATCATGGACATGGAAACTAGTGACCAGTGATTTCAGGGTCTGCATCTGTAAATGAAAGAGAGTTTCAATAACAGGGTAATTTATTTCCCTTAATTAAACCTACTGACTTGTGGTATGAATCTATTCAATAAAATGCCCTTTTAATAAGTAAAAGAATACCTTTCAGAACTGAATGACTTGCAGTTGTGATCTTCAGTTCCCACTTCAATTCTCCTGCAAGGCAGTTCTTGGAAATGAGAGACAAAGCATTCCTATCCAAGGAGAGTCCATTTTATGAGTGTCTGGTGGCATACTTATCTGCTCACTGTGTCTCTCCCAAAATCCAGCATCTCATTGGAATTCTTTTTTTTTTAACTAATTAGGTAATTTAATACATAGTTCCAGAAGTACCTCTTAGGACAGCATTAATTTTAATAGCATCTTAAATGACAAATTCAAGATATGCCACTAACAGTCAATACATGTAGTTAATAGATTTTCTCCATGCTGCTCTTGCTTGACACTGCATTTGTCATAGCAGCAGTCCTGCTTTGGCACCATTCTCCTCCATTCTTTATCCACTGATTTTTCTATCATAACATATCTTTTACTAGCAGCATAATTTCTGCATTACCATACAGCAATGTCAAATACTTAACAAACTCTTCATAAACATTTACATCAGCAGCTGTCTGTTAGACATCAAATGTTCTTTTCTGGAGGAGTCTGCAGTTAAAACTATTATTATGGTAAATCATCTCCCAGAAACAGTCTTAGGAATATTCCTCATAAATTGAAGCATTGTTACCTTCCACAAACAGCCTTCACCCAACCAGCTGTAGGAAATTGTCCCCGTTTTTGTCAGTGGTAAGGAATGTGCAGGCAGTGCTGGGGAATGACACAGCAGCCCCTCCACTGGATATCCCCCATCAGAGAAGCCTGAATGGCCATCTCATGGCACAAGGAAACTCCTTGTTTTCCCGTTTTTATTAGAATCTTCCCTTTTTTTGCATTTCTTCAGAGAGTCTGGACTTGATGTTATTTGTGGCTGTTTGAAGAAAAAGTGCTGTTCTGCAGTGACACATAGTATTACCAAAATTTGCCTTTCATCCCATTTTTATTAGGAAGGCTGGTTTGTAAGACAAGGCTTGTGGGTACTTACTCAAATTGCACCTAAAAGTTCTAATTTGCACCTATAGTACTAAAATGACATTCATATGAGAGCAGAAGCAAAGTTTGGTGCCATTACAGAATAATGCAGACATTAAAAATCTGATACCTAGGAAGAACAGTTCTGTTTTCCAGGTATGTTTGAGTGATTTCATTTGAGCACTTACAACAGTTTTTTGGTACTTCATGCTGGAGGTAGCCAGGAACAGCACAGGACTGCAGAGTTGAAACTGCTTTCCGTGCTCTCAGCACACTGTTTGGTTATCCACTAAGCCACAACACTTACATTCCTTCTAGAGCCATCTCAAATTTGGTCAACTGAGGAAAAGAAAACAAAACCAGTGATAAATCTTTAGAAAGTGCTTGAGTTTTTGACTTTGGGTGGTATCTCTCTGTGACCTGGCAATAAATTCTGCAACTGGAGACCTAATGCTGTCCAGCTGGGACAAGGAGTAGGAATGCACAAGGATGGAGGCTGCAAAAGGGCTTGTGTTTCTTTCCTGCTGCTAAAAGTTCATGGGGACAGTGAAGAGGGGAAGAAAAGCTGATTTGTCAGGTCAGGAAACTACTCCTCAGGAGTGTTAGCTGAGGGAAGTTGTCCTGGAGATGCTGGGAGGAAACAGAGGGGAGGTTTTTGTGCATGAGAAGAAAACACCTCTAGGTTTGGTGAGATGAGATGAGGAAATGATGGCTGCAGAAATGAGGGATGCCAGGCAGCAAAGCTTGCCCTGCTAATGCAGGCTTCCCCTGCCTGCAGTTTCCACCCTTCCCAGCCATCACCTGACAGCAGCTGCCAGGAACCAGCTGATGCCTACAGCAAACAGGAGCTCAGGACACAGCATCCTCCTTAGGAAAAGCACTACAAAGCTGTGGTGTGTTAAACATTATGGTTGATGAAATCTTCATTTCGCTGAAGGCAATGCCAAACTACCTCTGATTTCAATGGAGCAAGTATTTTTCCCATCTCAATGTCTCTCTGATCAGATCTCTGTTCCCTTTCTCACCCATTCTTTCAAACATTTTCAGAGGAAATTAACTGATTTCATCTCTTCTAGTTTTAACATTTCTGTAACATAATTGTATTCTTTGTCCTAAAAGGGAACTCTGGCAGTATATTTTTCGAGTTTTCCATCTTGCACAGTTCATTTCTGTAGGAATCAATAAAGGTCACAGTATTTAAAAATGCACAGCCTGAGCAGAGTGCAGAAAAGACCACGGAACTGCTCAGTGTTGCCACAGCAATGCATGTATTTTTTTTTTCAGCAGCAGATGGTAGGGCTGACATCTGCAAAAGCAAAGGGCACAGCTGGGTTACATCTCAGGTTATGGAAAGCAACATCATCTACTATGTGTCACCTGTTTTGACTGCATAATTCATTTTTCTCTGAGAACAAAGAGCTTCCCCTATGCATAGAAAATTACTCTGTGTTTCCTATTTAAAGTGATGCCTCTTACTCCAGTGGGGATAAAAAATCAAGGGCCTATAGTATTAATATGACAGTCATAACAAAAGGTAAAGCTACCAGCCTCCAAGGTGTTTTCTACATTCTGGAATTAAAACCATTTTCAGGACAGATGTTAACCTATGAGCAATAATCAGTATTTTAACAAAAAAGGAAGGCCGTTTTCTGTGGGATTGTGTTTCAGTACTGCACTGTTTTTTGAAGCAATGGTGATGTTCACACTGAGGATGTCAGATGTGGTCTTGGTGTGGCTGGAGCACTGTAGGGCAGTGAGAGCAGGTGAAAGGGGGTCCCACATCTGCAGGGGACACCAGGAAAGCCCCAGCCCTGCTCCCCTCCCCAGCTGGCTGCAGAGTTTCTACCCAAATGGAGAGAAAACTAGCTTTTGGTCCTGGGGAAGGAGTTAGCAAGCAAACCCAAAGAAAGCACACAGCAAGTTTCCAAGCACTGAGCAGAAACTGGTGAATTTTAGATCACACTAATTGTATCTTTCTGGCTTAACTGGCCAGCCCTGCTGAAAAGAGCCTTTTATAACTCTGCTGTGATTCAGCCTGTGCCAAGTGCTTCCCAGACTGGATTCCACCCCAGATATTCTAGTTCTGTGCATTACTTGGATGAACTGACCCAACACACCTGACAGGTAAGGAACTTGTGCAGAGAAGGGCATTCCTGAATGCAGAGCAAGCAGCTGATGCTGTCAGATGCTCTAATCTCACTTGTGTGCATTCAGAGCAGCTGATAAATGCAATTTGGTGTTTCCCTGGAAGCAGGCAGAGGGCATGCACTCTCAGAGGAAGAGATGGCATGGCTGCAAGAGCACCCCAAAGTTCAGTCCCACCCCCTTATTTGTCCTGTATTAAAGATACTCTGTGTGCTTTCTGTCAGGGACTTTTCTGCATGCTGGTGATAATGTTGCCTTGTTCAGAAGGGTCAGCAAGAACAGTACAGTGTATTTTCCAATTAAATGGTTGGAATTACCAAGCAGAGTCCTTTTCTTAAAAAAAGAAAAAGTTGCTTAATATTTCAGCAAAACAAGATCTCTTTGGCTTGATTCAGGCTTGCATCTAAAAGCAAAAAGGGCAAGAGTGCGAATGGCATCCTGTCCTTGGAGTGGGAAATAAACCCACTCCAAATAAAAGTGAGGCTATCTCACTTCTGCAACTGCCTCCAGATCTTAACTCCTGGTGGCAGAGCTCAGCACCGAGGTGCTCATACCTCAGGCATTTCTGGTTTTCCATCTGATGTGTACAGTCTCAGTGGAATAGCATTTCACAGCTTAATGGGAACTGCAGGGCTCTGCACAGCTTTGAGAGGGTCCAGAAAATCCTACAAAGTAGCAATGAGATTAAATGCAAACAATAAGATATAAATACCTCACACTAAGGCAATCCAATCCCTATCTTGTTATTATTTATATATAGTTTATATCAATAACTATAAAGAGGGTAATACTATACTATCAGACAATAGTCTGTCCCCTAAATCTGAGAGGCAGTTGATACCCAGCTCACAGAGGCTACTGCTCACTAGGAGAAATAAAAATGAACAGCAAAACAGGATTCTCAAGCATCACACAGGCCTGCAGATGTCCTTGGCTTCTAGAAATTGGGAAAGATCTCCCCAGTCTTACTTGTCAAAACAAAACATCTGCAAGTGTTTCAGAGGCACCCTGGACATCTTTCTCAAGTAGAAATCAAGTGATTGGCCTGTAATCTCAAAGGAAATTTGGATCTTTAACAAAGGAGACACTTTACCATTGGGAGCATCTAAAAGCTGAAGGAACAATACATGTCTTTTAGTGGCCCAGTGACCCAAATTCCTGGGGACAGATCCACGGAGCCACTGGCACTGCAGGCATTTGAGGAATTGCAGAGTAGTCTCTGGCTGTTTTTCCTGTTTTCTCTGTTGGATGGAGAAACTTTGCCAAAGGAACCAAGACTGCAGTAAATGGATGATGTCTTACTGGGTGGAGTAAGAGCAGGAAGCAAGAAACTGGCTGTCTGGATTAAGTATCATTATCAAATATCATTAAATAATAGCAATGTTATTCATTTTGCAAGGCTCCAGACCTCTCATTTTGTGGTCCTTCTAACAGGAACAATCAAAAGCCCCTGTAGGGACCACAGGGAAGCTTTCCTCAGCCTTGTCCTTACCCTGCAGGAATGGGCTCCCATCTCCAAGGAGTGCTGTAAGCTAAAGGCCACTTTCCAGCTGAAATCTGTGACAGCTACAACAACTCCTGTTCTCTGCTTTTCCCTAGAATGTCCAATTAATTCTACCCAAGAACAAAAGTCTGCTTTCAAAACAGAATTGGCTGGGTTTGAGGTGCCCATCATCCTTCCTCCTAATCTCCCTGTGAAAGGCAGCGAGGTGCTCCTGTCTCTGACAGTGACATCACCATAATAAATGCATTTGCTGGAAGAAATTAAACAACAACAGGTGTCCTTCAGAGTCCTCAATGACTGTAAAAGGAATTTACATTTGTGAATAAACAGCAGCAGACATTATTTTTCTGACAGCTTCTCATTATTAAAATTAGGGCCCTGCTTAATCCTGCCAACGTCAGTGGGACCCAAGATGACCTGCTAAGTGCTGGTCACAAAAGTTAATGTTGTGTAAGGGAAATATTAATGGAAGCAGCCCTTTAACAAAAAAAAAAAAAAAAAAAAAAAAAAAAAAAAAAAAAAAAAAAGGTATAAAATTTACTTTGGAGCCATCTTTGAGGATGTTGAAATCAATAGCAAAATCCCACAGTTTCCAGTGAAGCAATGAAGCAGAGCTTTTAGAGACTGCAACCAGGGCCCTGTGCAACAGCCCTGTTTTAGGGACTGGGAGGAAGGTTGTTCCCGTTCAGTCAGATGTGCTCCACCAAACAATGCCCAAAGCTGCAGCTGCACATCCACTTGGAGAAAATTCCTCATCTGTTCCACAGCCTTTCTTTCACCTTCACAGACCATTTTTTCCCTTTGCCTGCAAAATGAGGATGTTGTGGTAATATATACTTAGAATAAGCTTTTAAAGTTTAATACACTTGGAAAGTTTCTCCCTGGTATTGTTAAATTACCCACTTTGAGAAATAAGATATCCCACAATGCCAAAATTTTGAGTGAGACCTTAAATTCAAACCCTGATCACTTAGCAGATCATATACCACATCTGCTTAATGAGGCTTACTCTGAGCAGTGTTAAGGAAGATAGGGAAGCTTTTGTGCTGACTAGCTTTCCTTTTCTTTTTTCCCCTCTATATTTTATTGCTACTCAAAAGTTAAGGATTGATGTAAAAACCTGCAGCAGATTTGTCAAAAGGTAAAAATATTGATTTTTGAAGAAGCTTGCCCACAATGTGAAAGTAAGTAAAAATTGAAATCAATAGGGATAAATTAGGACTTCTCCAGCTATATAAATGTTCCAAAAACAGAGCCTTTAATGCATGAAAATACTGCATATCAGATGACAAAAATAGTTTAAATTTACTTTTTACTTAAATGTTAAAAAGCAAAGTAAAACATCCATTACCTGCCAGTCTAAATTTTGGACAGTGGAGTAGGTAATTTTTTGAGAGATATTATTTTCCAGATATACTATTTTTCCACAGCACCAAGAGTCCTCTCAGTACTTGTTGTCCTCATGCTCAGGTCATGCTCAGCCTCTGCTGTACCAGCTTGGGAGGGCACAGCTACTCCCTGGTAAAGATGTTCTTACCCCAGGAGTGCAGAGAAACACCAGTTGGGCAAATTTTATAATTTTATAACCCTTTTTGTGGCCACTTCCAAAGGTTTCCACCCTTGTTAAACCCTCGTCTCAAACTCCAGAGCCACGTCCCACACCAAAGGGCTTCTCTCCCTGAGCTGCTCACCAGTGGGAATCAGTGAAAGGAAAACCCTGCTCGGAGCCTTTCTGCTAAATTAGATGCCACCATTAGCATGGTATGTCCTTAATTAGTTTTTCACTCCAGGGTGCATGAAACACTGTCCTTCAATAACTTCTTTGCTACTCCTGGACCTATATTGTTCCAGTTCCCACCCTGTTTTCTCCTTTATATTTTTCAGTGATTATAGCAAGTTTCTAGCATTGCCCATTGCTTGATCACATTCTCCTCCTGCATCACTCCAGTTATTTTAACCTTGTGAGGTCTGGCTGAATTAGGCTAGAGACCACAGAGGAGCAGGATTTCCCATGGAGCAGCACATGTGGCCAGTCCTCTGACCTTGCCCCATCTTCTGGAGATTATGGCCTGGTAATTTTAAATGTCTCCTTGTCTCAGATCACTAAACGAGGGTAGCACTGCCTCTCAGGTGCTTTTTGGCACTAGTTTGAATTATGTAAGTATGAAATTCTTGGGGACCTAAAGAAACTCTGATTGTTGGGAATACCCTGGGACTGACCACAGAAGGGGTCAGCCCCACAGGTGGGCTGAGAGCTCAGGTGTGTTGGGAGTTTGTAGGAAGAGATGAGACAAAAAACCATCTCCCAAGTGCTGACTGTCTCAGCAGCAGCTTTACATCCAGCCAGAGCTGTCCTGTGAGAGAAGGTCAGCAGCTATTCCCCTTGAGTCTGAGAATAGATTGTTTAAATACTTTTGATGGGCTTTCAGACCATTCATTTTTGCTGCAGTTATGCTATTCATGAGAAGTGGCTCAAAGGAGACTTTTCAATTGCTTATGTGGGAGGAAGCATTTGGCAACCAGACAGAGAAAAACAGATTTTTTTAGGAGATGCCTTATCCCCAAAGTACAATTGTTTTGTCGCACATTTCTTTCAGTCTCTCAAGGTTGAAAAGTTTTTGGCAGCAATAACTGTGGAGCTTGCAAAAGACATGGTTTGCAGCCCATTGTGTCAGATGACCCTAATGAGACAGATCCTTGGTGTCTGTAAGCAGCTCCAGCTCCATTTACAATGGGACAACACTGATTTACACTGCAGAAAATAAAACCTACAGTAATTTCACGATTATAAGCTGCACCTTTTTCATTGAAGAATCCAGCCTACCCCAGTAGTGCGGCTTATATTCAGGTGCGGCTTATAATTGGGAAATTACTGTAATATGTTTTGAACTTGGAGGCTACAATTAAAACTCTGAACACAGTTTTATGGCTCAAACCTTTACTCTGCTTCAGTGCTGTGTATGATGCCACCTCCATGAACTGTGGTGATGGAAATTATACCATTACAGTAGTTTTGGTTGTTTTTTTCTTTCTTTGCCTTTTTTTTTTTTTTTTAAGTAGTTGTATAATTGCATGTAGATTTATTTTACAAGCCTGGATATAAAATGTCTTTTTAATGATATTTTTATTGCATTTGCTCTAGTAGGTGATTAGACCTGAGAAAGGGAAACCTTGTTTCCCACACTTTGTTGACCAGAGGCTGGTGAATGTCCTGGTGCCAGCCTGAGCAGAGGTGTTAACACACAGTGAGGGATGCAGGGTCGAGCTGCACGGCTGCATCCTGCTCTGGTCCCTGGTAATACATCTTAGCAAAAGTGGGCTCTAGGGCATATTCTCTTTCTCTGAGAGGACAACCCATTCTCACGGCTTTTCCTTGCTAGGAAGGGCATCATCAAGCCCTGAGTGTTAAACAGAAATAAATCTATTTTTCATTTTTTTAAAATCCAACAGTGTTTAAGCTCTCTAAAGAATCATTAAGTGCACTTTACACAAAATTTAACTAATTTCTTTATAAAATTCTCCATACAGAGCTTCCCAGAATGTTTTCTGGTGCAATAAACCATTACATGGATTGTTTTAAGTCATTTGCCTCCAGACAAAACAGATGTTTTAGAGCATTTTGATCTCTGCTGTCTAATAAATGAAGTGCTACAATTCTAAACTTAATATCTGTCATCACCATTATTTTTCCTTACTTTACATCTTTCCTAGAGGTTCATCATGACACAAAAAGATAAATTGTTGTAATATTTTCTGCACATAGGGCAACATTTATTTTTTCCTCCAAGTTTGTCTTTCAAGATGACTTACTGACTTACTGCCTTTTTTATTTTCCAAGTACATTTAGTTTATAAAAGCTTGACCTCTGATTACAGCCTAATTCACTGGAGCTTAGAAATGTTCTGTAATAACTGAGAATTGTGGATTTTTGGACTGAATCCCACTGATTTGAATGGACCTTGTCTTTGAAGACCCTAACACACTTGACATTTCTTCATTTATTTAAAGCATTGACGCTTTTAGATTGGAGCTATTTTTGCAGTTTTTCCCATATTTGTGATTATTCTACAAGACAATTTGCCAATGACTTACACTGTTGCATAAAATATTTTAATTGATGCAATTGAGAATTTTATGGCAGCTCTTTCCAGACTGGACACTTTGGCAGCTCATTATTTTACAATTGACCAAAGCAGTTTAGTTTATCCTATCCAGTTGCTGATTCTGAAGTTTGTAGCAGAAGTCCCTGTAGCCTCTGAGTGTGTGTTCATTTTGTGTGACACAAATGCTGGGACACAGCCCCACGGCTCCTCTGGAAAGGACTCCAGTTTTTATCCTTCATCCCCCATTCCTCTCCATCCTTTCCTTGCCTCTGCCAGTGTTAAAAGCCACTTCAGCAGGGATCAGCAGCCTCTGCCAGTGCCAAGACACAGAAGGTCTCTTTGACCTTAAATAGGATCAGAGAAACCACCTATGAAAAGTCCATTCCATGATCTTATTTTTTCTTCTCAGTCTTGCCATCTAAACTCCAGCAAAAATGAATGCTTTACCTCAGACATGGCTCCTGTGTCTGTCTATAAAAATCTATGGCTGTGGAGCTGTTTAACCATTCTAGCTGCCCTCATTCATGCATTCATCCATCACAATTATGTCACTTATCTCTCAGCTTCCTGCAGCGTTACAACTTTAAGACTCATATTGTCTGGGCTGTAAATACATTTGATGCACCTTCCCTGCTGTTGAAAATAAAACTTAGAGCTTGGAAATGGGAGAACACTAAGTCCAGGCATGCTTTATACAAATGATATCATACTATACCAATGGTACTTGAGGAAAAAAATTGCAAAAACTAACAGAGTTTCAATGTGTATCCACTTAGAATTTAAGAGCCTTCCTTTAGAGGCAATCACATATTTCAAAACATTAGTTTAAAAAGGCAGTATACTTTACATTCTTAAAACCTAATTTATATCTAGTGCAATCTATTTACATCATCCTGAAAGTTCCCATGTGGTGATTTAAGTCTCCTGTGTTCAGTTCATCAAAAGCCTCCTGGTTGCCCAGTTTCCCAGCCTGATGGGGTCACTCCAGGCATTTTGCAGTCTCACCTGGGCCTTGTAAAGTACTTCACAAAAATATGTGAATCCTGCTTTCCCGATCCATTGCCTCCTCCAGTACCATCTTCAGGGGGTTTTATTTACAAGGGGGTTTAGTGTCTGGAAGAGCCATGAATTGTATCTATTGAAACCATGAAGACTTTGTCATCTCCATCAATGCTTCCTGAAGGAACTCGAGTCTTTATTTTGCACAGGACTGATACAACAATTGTACTGTGATCAAAAATGCACCATGGTCAGCAATAAACTGTAAGACATCTTTAAGCACAGAAATTACCAAATCAGAACCATTCTTGACCTTTCTCTGCAGACATTTGCATTTCCAAAAAGTCTCAGCTCTAAGATAATATCAGAGAACATGCCAAAAATGTTTCTTGGAGTCCTAAAACTGAAACTAGAAATCATTCTTTATTACCAGTTTCAGAGCAGCCACCTCAGAATTTTACAACTTCAACAGAATTGAACCCTTCTTAATGAAATGGCCCAATGTTCACTTGTAAGCGTCAGCTCTCCCAGCAAGCTTTTAACTCAAATCAGACTGTCTCTATATTCTGAGAATAGATTGACTTCAGCCATCAACACTACCAATGTACAATGATGACTTAAGCAGCCGATCTGCCAAAAAGTGACTTGACACAAACAGAGCCAATGTTTGTGTGCCTCAGTATCTGCTATGTGCTCGCTGCACTGGAAGTGGGCTTGAAATAGATGTGGGGAGGAGATGGCAAGAGCACCAGAGACTCAGTCATGCAAGCCCTAATGGTGTTTGTATAAAATCTGCCTGATTGGCTCCCTAATGATGTGCACCTCGAGCTGCCACTGCTTGTGCCTGTTCCTGCCTCGGAACCAGAGCGTGCAGCCTCTGCACCCACATTTAGAACATTTCACTGCACCTCTAGGCAAGGATATACATAATTTAAAAATGTGCATCTCTTCTGGAACTGCCTGGGTCAAAAGGAATGTAGGGATGTTCCTGTTCCTTCTTCCTGGGAAGCTCTTCACCCTTGCTCTGTGAGTCACAGCACCACCAGTTAGGCTGGGTTTTGTAGTTTTTTCTTAAACCAAAGGTCCTTGTGAATAGTGCAGGCACAGCCTTCTCAGTAGATCAAAGACATGACCTGGAAAGCCTGGTGTGTTCACTGCACTGGTTATACCCACACTTTACAACATCTGAGGGCTGCTCTTCCCCCTGCCTCCATGTCACCATCTTCAAGGACTCTAAATTGAAAATAATTAGACCAAAAAAATTTCTTCAAAGCTGAATTTGGAGGATTTCATCTGCAGTGTTTGGCTCTCAGTGGTTGAGATAGCAAAGAAAAAACTTATACCAGAGCCAAGGTCTAAGTTATCTCTAAGACAGAGGAACACATGCCTTTATTTATTTGGCCTTTGTATTGCAGCGCTATAACAAATAGAAGGAAATATATTCAGCAGAAATTAACTTGAGCTTGTGTAGTTTCCTTTATTTTATTCAAGACTTAATTAAGCTCTCTGCTTTCTAATATACTCTGGTACTCTTCTTGTTTCTAGTTTTGTATAATTTCTAAAAAATCCTTTCCACTGTCAGTCCTGGAAACATAGGAAAAGAAACTCAGAGAATGCTAAGAAAATGATGCGGTGAAGTATTTGGGGACAAGAATGTACCTGGACATGAACAGCTGGGATTAGCCTCAAGTTATGTGATGGGGAAATGCATGCAAATAACAAACTCACTTTCATTTTCTTTTTCTCCCTTTCCTCCTCTCACTGAAAAGTCATTAGTATGGGGATCGCAGGAAAAGTCAACACTCTCCCCAAGAAAGGGAAAACGGAGGGGCCAGGATTAGCCAGTTTCTATTATTTCTGCTTGATTAAGTAGATTAAGGGCTGATAATCATGCAGGGCACCACAACAGCAGGCATTTTTTCTATTTCTGCAGCTAAGAGCTGACATTTACAGTCTGTTGAAGAGCAGGGGACAGCTCCCATCTCTGTAAACTGGCACATCACAATGACTGCACTGGAAAGAATTGGTTTATACAACTGGAGCACTGGCTATAAAAGTCAGGGTAGGGGCTTGTCAGAATCCCCACTTTTTATTTCCAAACACTGGGGTAGTGATGACTGATCTTGTCATCTCCCCATCAGCACCAGACAGTTTTGTGTAAAGTGTATGCTTTCATTTTTTTTTGCTCTTCATGTTTTTCTAGCTTTGAAAGTCTCCCTTAGGGCCAGCAATTTATCATCAAGGTTACCAAATCTCTTTGAAGAGTAGCAGCACTCTTGCTCAGGATTTAGGATTCCACCAGGTTCAGTCAGGCTTCAGTTTAGGAAGCTTAATAGAACAAATATTAGTTATTAATGAGTTTTACCCTTGAGGAATCCACTGCAAATCTGGAAACAGAAAAAAGAATATGCAGACCAACATTCCTCACTTTCAGTAATGTTATTTACCAGCCCATTATGACACCAAAACATCATCCAGATGTTATTGCAGCCCTTTCAGATCTCTATACATATGTCTCAAAGCAGAGAAACTCAGGCTGAATATGTAACAGCAATTACAAGAGACATCTGCAGCACTCTTTATTCCATTTGAAAATTCTTCAGCTATTCTGTCTTAGGTTTCTTCATATTCTTTAAACATGATTTGGCAAAATACTTATAATCAGAGATCAGAACAACACTGTTGGGATGCACTGTCTTTTACTTCTTTGAAAGTATATATTGCTTCATTGGATTTTATTTCTGTGTTAGTGTTCGCAGTGTTCATTCACATTTTGTACATCATGCCTTAGTATTAATCTTTATTTCATCTGTCCTTGTTCAGGAATCCTGGGGCCAAAGGATTTTCAAATCTCAGTAGCACAGTCTCCTCGTGCCTGTCATATGTATAACACAGATAACCTGAGAAGCACAGAACACTCCTCTGGGGACAAAGCTGATGGTGAAGCTGCTTCTCCCTTCTGCTCCTCACTGGGGCTTTTCCCAGGAGAGAGGAACTCCTTCAGTTCATATCCAAACTCACTTTGTCGAGCTGAATCTCAGTCACACTCCCAGATGACCATCACAGCAATTTGGGTCTGTAAAGACACAGAGCCATGCACAGCCCCTCGTGTGGAGCCAGGGACAGCTGTGCCATCCCAGAGCCTCCAGGGAGCAGCTGGCACTGCTCAAGGGATGCTCCCCTCGTGCTAGAATTGCAAAGCCAAGCGAAACCCTTTGAGAGAAGCAGCACAAACACAGCCCCCCACCCAGCCCAGCTGTGCACACTGTGTTCCTCAATACCATTTAACAGCTCTGCTGAGGTACAACAGTTATACAGCAACAGGCTAGAGAGAAGGCAGGTGAGTTCAGGACATGGAGAAATTCCCTGGAACTGGCATCAAGTACTGAAGGTAACGTGAAAAACACAAATTCCTCTTCCTTCCATAGACTACTGCACAGTCTGTTCAATATTCCAAAACAGGACACAAACTTTTCATCACTCCAAGATTTTAATTGACAACAAAAAATATCCCTGAACAAGGTAAAGCCTGACCTGTCTGCCCTAGATGGATGCTGGGAAGAATCTAAATGCAGAAAATCTCAACACAGGCTGTGAGAAGATGCAGACTTCTACACCTGAATTTATTCTGACCAAGGATTTCAGAGCCATGTGGTAACATTGTGAGGGGGCCTAATTACAGTTTAACTTTAAATGAGCCATCAAGAGAGGTGGGTAGGTTTTGCTGCCTTCCATTCTTTACCCTGGAACAAACCAAGTTCAGTGCCACCCTTGATGCTGATAGAGGGACCTTTGAGCATCCAGCTCTATGAAGACACACAGACATATAAAAGAACAGGGCCTTCAATTGGAAATGTCCTAAAATACTCTCTAAAAGACACTCACACTGTACATTTAAGGACAGTAATGCCCTCCCCCCTCTCCAGTCCCATCATTAGCATTTACCTGTCACTCTTGCTACCCAGGGCTCAGCTTCACAGATATGCCAGGCTGGGTTTGTCCTCCCTGACATTTTCCCTTTGGAACCTTGGCATTTGACATTTTAGAGGACTGAAAACAGAATTACACCCAATAACAACCTGGCCTCAATGCAGCTGTGGAGACGACACAGAACAGGGGACCCTGGCTGCTGCAGCCAGTCTAAGTGGATGTTGGTTTTTCCAGCAGCCATCCAACCACCTGTGCACTGGCAACTAGGCTTCAGTCTGGATTCTGGATGAGTTTTGGTAGCATCCTCAACTATGGCAGTTTCTAGATACTCTTGTTCCCTTTTCTCCCATCACCTAAACTCTCACATTTGCAGGTACAAGCACAAGAACAAAATAAGGCTTAGAGCAAAGCCTTCCAGAGAAAAAACCCCTCTCACTGCTGAGCTGAGGAAGTGCCTGTTCAGTCTTCAGCATAATCTGCAAACAGGGCATTGGCATCGTAAAAAGAGCCTGGTAGCAAAAACATGTAGGAAAAACATGCAGTGTTAGAGAAGACTCCACAAGCTTTATAAAATCTTAAGAAGCTTTTAGTCTTAACACAAATACATCCCTGACCCATCATTATTGATGTCCAGTGGTCAAAATGTTGTCTTTGGAATAGGATTGGAAAATAATAAAAGCTGAAAGGAAATCACTGCCCAGCCAAGTATTTCCAAAAGCCGTCTGTTGGTGTTAAAAGCAGCTGTAGGTATTTTCAGGGGCTTTTTGGTGAGTCTGTGGTACTGTATGTGGGACCATTGTGCTGTAAATTACAGAATAAGATTAATTAATTAGCTAATATAGAATGAGATTAGCTAACATATACCTTCCTTACAAGCATAGGGCCATGGAAACATGTAGTGTTTCTATGGTCTGATGGCCTGTGAAACATCATGGTCTGTAGGGAGTTACTTGTCCATAAACATGTAAAATAATTGCTTTGTAGCCAGAATATCTGATTTTAAAATAATTTCTTCTTCTCTTTTCATCATTCATTTTATTGGGACACATAGTACTTCTTGTCTCAGCAGAAAAAGATTTGGATTCACCAGAGATGACCTTCTGGAAGTGACAGCTTCTCTGCCTGTTGTACAGGTGGTAGGAACTGGGGATCCAGAAAATGGCATTTATCATTCAAAGGGGAGTCTTATTATACTTATATTAAACCATCTTAATAGCACCTAATGGGGGGAACAGAGAGAGCAGCTATTGCAGATATTCTGTCCAGCTGAGCTGAGCCTGATCAACGTGAGCACCTGCAGTGTGATTGGTGCACACATCTGGTGTGACCTGGCTCCTAGGAAAGGCAGGAACATGTCTTTATGCTTTGCACTCATTTTGACCATAATGACAAGTGAATGGCATTATCTGGTGCTGCTCACACTTTCTTCTAGACAAATCTGAGCCCTCGAATGAGCATTAGGCTAATTTGATACTCATTGATTGAGGATGAGGCCAGAGACAGCCATCTAGTTGCTCTGTGCTCCAGCTTCCCATTTGTAAAATGGGTATGATATTACTTCAGGGGTGATGCAAGGACAAGTGAATTGCAATTTGCAAAGGTCTTCATACCTGTTCCTGATGGGAATAACTCTGATACAGCTGTGACCCTGAGCAGGACAGCTTTCCCTGCAGCAGCACATCCAGTGCTCTGTGCCCAGGGTATAAGTCATATATATATATATATATATATATGTATATATGTATATAAAACAGTTCTTCTTTATGCATAATTCTCACTGTGTCAATACTGTAGATGCAGCTTTGCCTGAGAATACAGATATAGGTAACTCCAAAAACTAGAGTTTTGGAGTTTGCTATTCAACACCTTTATGATCTTGAATTTGATCTCTGGTGTTACCTTAATCCACCAAATCATCACAGTTCACTTCATTGCACACTGGGGTTCTCCATCTAGATAGGTTTACTGCTTAAAATTAGACTCTGTTCCTAGCAGGTTTTAGAAGAATGGATTCGTATTTTCAGGCTGATTTACTCATTCTCATGAGGATTTGATTACACAATTTACCTCCTGATCCCCTGAAATAATATTTAGCATCCAACTAGCATCACCCATCCAACAAAAAAGATAAATAAATGAAGATGTGGACACATAAACACACCTATAAATCTCTGTTATTAAAATCTCTGTTATTAGAACACTGCTTGCCTACAGCTACAGAGTATTTTCATAGTACATGAAGACCCTTAACTCACACTTAGATCTCCAAAGAATAAATCAAGAATTAATTCCTACAAACAAGCGGGCAACTCTAATGCAGGATTGTTTCAGTGACTTCAGAGGGTCTGTCTGTCCTGCACCAGCTGATGCATCAGCTCACTGCATTTAATTATGGCTGTGAATCTGCTGATAAAAGACTCCAGAGAAAAACGTCCCAGCACATTCCTTGATCATTTCAGAAGCAGCACTGTAGCACCAGGAACCCTAACTACACTGGGTTTTAGGCAGAGCAGATCTTTAGCTTTGTGTTGGTTCATTAATGCAGGGAACAATTGGGGTGTGACTGTGTATTTACTGCACTGCTCAGAAAAGCATCTTACAGCGCTGCAGATAATGTTGCTCTGTAGCTAGGCTTCCTAATAACCAGTTTTCCTTTGCAAAGATATATGGGAGCTAGAAACAATGATAATACCTGCAGAATCATCTTTTACTATTTTTCTTTCACAGCACAGCGAGCTGGAGCATATGAATGCATACAAGAGGCAATACAAATAGGGAACAGAATATAGGAGGGTCTTATGAATCGAATTCATAAATTAATGAAAACCCATGCCTACATTTTTATGCTGGTATATCCAGATTTTTTGGTTCATGTACAATGCCACCAGGTTACTCACTGGTTCCCACACTAGGGTATCATCCCCCATCAGGCATTTCTGGCTTGCTTGGGTGAATTGCAATCCAAACACAGGCAGCTGCAGTGCTATCCCAGGTAGTTATCCCAGAACACAGACACAAACACAGCTTGCTTTGAACTCCTTTCCCAACAGTCTCCCATCACCACAGCACTCACCTGTTACACATCATGATGGAACCACCTCCAAAACCCTCAGCAGCAAATGCAAAATTTAGCTTTGTGTTGGTGCCAGAGAGAGAAGTGCTGTGAAGTCTCTGTGGGAGATGCACAGCTGTCAAAGCCTGTATGCATAGAAGTCAGGATATGTCAGTGGAAATAAGCAAGGCAAACAAGTGACAGTGACAAGAGAGGCAGGGGAGACACCAGATTTGGGGAGCTGTTGGGAGAGGAGGGCTGGGAGAGGTGAGTGGGATTTTTGAGGGGGGCTGTGGAAGGGTTTGGAAGTGAGTGTTTCCCAATCCTCTCTTCCTTTCCTGCTGTTCATGGCAGGACATTGGCATGGGACATTTCACATCATTATAGTCCAAGCCCCAGCCCAGCACCAGTGAGGCTTCAGAACGGACAGAACCAGGAGAGGACAAAACCCCAGAGATTTCTGTTATCAGGTAGAAGGGAGAAAAGTATGAAGGAAGCACTGGGAGGAGCCAGTGGGAGCTTTCTCTTCTCCCTCCTCCCCTGGCAAAGGGCTGGGGGATCTGGGAGCAGTGCAGAGCTCTTCTCATTCCTCCCCATGACCTCCCCATTTCTGGTAGCCCTGGAGGAGGAGAGGTGTCCCCTGCAGCGTCCTCTGCTCCAACTTGGGACTAGTTCTCTTCCTGGGTCCATCTCAAAATATTATCTTTAGAATTACATAACAGAATTCATGTCTAATTTAATCCTAAACTCATGAACGATTAAACAATAAAACTTATTATTGCTCTTCTATCTAATCCAGGAGGCATCATAATGAAATAGCACATCTGGAAGAAACACAAACAGCTGAGCAGGTGCAGACAGACCCAGAGGAGGGATGAAAGCCCAAGCAGGGCGTTTAATGAGTGTCTGGGTTACCACTTCAAAGAGTTTCATTCTCCTAGGCTCCCCTGTCCCTTGGCATCTTGCAGACAAGGTCACTGTTTCCAGCTGCCAAATGCTGCTTGTAAGTGTGGTACAAATGTGTGCAAGTGGCTCAGAGAAGCTGAGAGGAGCTGATGTGTCCCATCTGCAGCTAGCTCTGGTGGTTTGGGACTGGGCAGCACAGAGCTGGCCCTTCCTCTGGCACAGCTCAGATGAGAGGTTCAGTTTCCAGGAGCCACACCAGCATCGCTCCTGACTGGAGCTGCTTTGATCTAAGAGAATATTCTGTGGTAATTACCAGTGAAAACACTTCACCTGCGGAGAATGTCTTCCCTCTTTTCCTGCCAGATTTTCAAGACATGATCTATCTCTTGTCTTTTCTCTCCGGCATTTTGGAGAGTTGATCATTTGAGAACAAGGAGGAAAAATCAGTAATGTGCTACTTTGGCAAGGCTCTGAAGCTTGCCTTCACTTAAAACCTGCCAATAGCTCAACCAAATACAAGACAGTTTTCATTAAAATATTGCAAAAACAATTCATTATTTTAGAACATTATATCCACATTAAAAAGAAATTTGATGCAGAATTATTAGTCAAATCTTTACATCTCAAACATAAAACTAATACGTCTTTTTCAAATTTTCTAGAAATCTGGAGGAGATTGAATTAAAATTCCTGGACCAAAATCCTTCTTCAAATCTGTTACTCTGTGGAGCATTCAAAGCACAGGCTCTCATCACTGGCTATCATTAGATGCAGCCCAGGCAACAAGTGTTATTTGTATAGTTGGCATCAACAAAACCTGAACCTTTTCCTCTAGCTAATCTTTGTAAAGCCACTGCAGAGAGTAAAGCTGCTTCTTTACACATCTGGTTTGTTTTGGTTCATTTTCATCCTATTATTTCCCACAATCACATGGTATAATTATCTGATCTATAATTTACGCTGCTATTCAGAGCAGTATAAATAGTTTACTTTATTGCTGCAGGAGCACAGCATGTCCAGATAACATCAATATTTTATTTATCTCTGTTTCTGTCTGTGTTTGGTTATGTAGGTGCTTATTAAGCACTGAATTATTATAATAGCTGAGAATAAATAGCAACTGAAAAGAAGCAAAATAAGACTGGAAACAAAATGTGTCTGAAACAGTGTCTATTCTTTCTGTCCCTCTCCTGTCCTCTAAGTATGAAGAAAAAAAGAGCATTTTCAGGGAATTTCTGAAGAGCTAAACCCACCTCCTTGGGTGCGGATGGATGATTCTCGTTAGTAGTGTCTCCCGCATTTCCAGAAACTATAATGACTTTGTCTTAGCTGGCAGGTCTGAATCGAACCACTTGCATTTTCAGGGTTCTTAAAAGCAAATGAAATCCTTCAGAGTGTTGTTTTTAATCACTAGTTTGAATTTCATCATCTTGACAGTGATATAAAGTGACATCCAAAATTCAAGCAAGAATTGAGTTGAATGGAACTTCATACAAATAGACTTGTTTACAAGAAATGAAACAGCTTCCTAATTTATTAAAAAGTGACTTGGGTAATTAAAGGAAAATTGGAAAATTCCGTGTTGGTTCAATTTCATCCCAATACAGCAAGAACATTAACAGCCCCAGTCTTCTGACACATTACACAGTGATGGTGGCTTCTGAAGCATTCAGCTTTTAATGTGGATTCCAAGTTAAGTGGGCTAAATGCATCCGGAAAGCAGCAGAAAATTTCACAAAGTTTATGAGCCTGATCCTGCATTGCTTGTGCATCAAGAGCTTAAGCAGATCCAATCCCATGTGCTAATCTATTTTATGAATTGTTCACTAACATTTACTTTGGATATATAGATGGAAAAAGAGACATTATTCCCTAATGGAGGGGAGAAGGAAGGCATAACAAGCATCTACAACTTGCAATTCAGTGGTTTGGTTGTTGTCTCATCAGCCCAAAAAATTAAAGTATGTGAATAATAATTTAGGCACATAAACATATGATTATGTTACAACCATACACCCTTGCTCAAAATTCACTCACCTTTCCCCTTTTGTGAACAGAAATATTTTCTGAAACCTGATGACACTCACGTAGAAATAGCAATGGGTGATTTCAACAAAATGCTTTTTCTGCAGCTGCTCAAATTTTGTCAAGTTTTAAGAGAGAATCTACAGGGGGTTTTCACTGTTATAGATAATGAGGAAGTGAGGGAGGAAAAGGTGCAGATCCAACACTGCAAGGACAAACTGTAAGGACAAATTCCGAACATTTTGGAGTCGCTTGCTCAGCCTTTGAGTTGGTGGAAATTCTGTGCAATTAACTTATTTTCAAAAAATCTAAATAGCCAATAAAGAAATGGAAAAAAAATTCCACTCTTAAAATAAATTTTCCTGGTTTTTTTCCTTCCACACAATTTCCACAAGCTTCCCCAAACCCAAATCACTTCCCAAGCTCTCCAGGTGCTGTAATGCACTCTCACAGCTCTCCTGTGGTGGAACATCATCTTTCATGCCACAATACAGCCACCATAAAGACAGGATCCCATAGTGGGGTTGCTGTCATGGTGGGACATAAATAATTATAAGAGTTGTTAAGAAAAGAAATTTCAACTCTCACAGTCCCTCACTTTCTCTTCAAGAAATAAAAGTGGTTCTGAAAAAAACAGGCTAATATGATTTATGTATGATGTTATTCATTTGTTTTGGGGTGGGTTTTTTTTGCATTTCACCCATATTTTCTAATATTAAATTGTGATTTTACTGTTGCCTGTGTAATACAAGCTGCTTAAAGAACAAATGAGTACCAAAGGGAGCTGTTTTCTGGGTGTTTTCAGGGACACATATACAGGCTGGTGCAGGTAGCCCATCATTACCACAGTCAGCATTACACAGCTCCCATCCCACTAGAATATTCAAGTAATAAGTACTGTAGGCAACAAAACAGCCATCATGCCAGCAGGCCATTAGTTAGCTCATGCCAGACACTACATACATTATTTGTGGCGGGCTTCTACTTTGAGAATAATGATAAAAAAGCTTGTGATGAGGACAAGCCCCAAATGGTCCATCAGTAGGAACTGTGTGGCTTCTGCAAATACTTCAGTCAGACAGCCTGATGTGATGTACCTGGCTCCAACTGGATAAGACACTGAGGTCTTGAGAAAAATAATGTGATTTATTTGAAGAAAGGTAATATTCAATTTCTCTAGTGTCAAAAAGCTTCAGAGCAGAGGATGTCTTTGAACCCAAGGCTGAGAGATTTCACCACCAAGAGCTACCTTCTCTGTGAATGGGTTAATTCAAAATGTTCTTACCTGAACCTGGATACACCCAGGAGCCCCAGCCATGAACAAATCCTTCCTACAGCACGTCCTACAGAAATACACAGAGAGCAGAGAGACTGAAGTCTGTTCTGCCTGGATTCACTCCATAACCAGGAATGCTGGTGCAGAACCATTCCAGCAGAGAACAGTAATTCAGTGAAGTTTTGTCTGGTTTTCCCCACACCGTGCACACAGATACACAAGCATGAGTTAGAAACCAAAATCTAAAATTGTCAGTACTGAAATGGGGCAGGAAAGTGAGCCATAGGCTCTTAAAGTTATTTTGACATGTTCCTTTACAGAAAACTGACAATGTGTAGAAAAGCAAGACCCAAACTTCTCACTTCCAGGATTTTTTCAGTTGCCCAAGCAGAGCTTTGCCTCTGCACAAACAATGGTGATCAGAGGCAGCAACAACTGCCACACAATTGATGGGCTCAAGAATAACAAGCTGACGAGTGGATTTGGCATCCCCACAGTCAGAGCCCAAGGATTTATTGCTCTGGAGTAGTGCACATCAGTGCTCTTTATCACTGGAGTCCCACAGCAGATTTATACACGGTGACGTTAATTGCAAAGGAATAAAGACACACATTCTCCTAACAACTGGGGCTCTCTCAGCATCTCTGCCTGGCAGCCCAGCAACCACTGCTCTCGTCAGGGTCAGGCACCTGGCACTGAGAATAGCCCTACAGAGAAACAGGGTCACAGCTGGGCTCTGTGCTGAAGGATGCTTTAAGCAAATGCCAGCTGTATTTCCAAGGAATCTATTCATCTTCTAGAGCTCCAACCCAGAGTCCATTAAATGCATCTCTTCTCTTGCTTCTTGTGACCTAAATGGTTTATGATGTCTTCTTTATATGCCTGAAAGAAGATGGGCTCGTCCCCTGTTATTTCGTTTCCTTTGCAAAGAAGAGGGTCCTTCCCCTGCTTTCCAGCAGTCCTTGTTTCCATAACATTACCTGGCTCTGGTCTGGTTGTTTGAACCTTCCCACTGCCATTTCCATTGCTACCAGACAGTCTCTCCACATGTTTTCTTATCTGGGTCATGTCCCAAGTCCGTGGTAGGCACTGACTGCTACAAGGAAAACCTGAAAACCAAGCAGAATGGAGTAAATAAGCAGCAAACTCTCTTCTGCATGTTAAAAAATAGGTGGGAGTTGTGCTTGATAATCTTTCCCTAAGGCCAAGTGCTTTGGCAGAATCACAGAGCCTTCTTGCATAAAATAATTCCAGTTCCTGCTCTTCCACACCACCTGGCCAGGAGACACCCCAGCCTGAAACCCCAGATATTTGTCTGGCAGCAGAGTCAGAGCAGCTCCCTCACTGCTGAACCCCCCTGGAAAGCCCAGGACCTGCCGGGATATGGGGTGGGCTCACAGATTCCCCTGGAAGGTGCCGCTTTCACCAGCTCATCTGCAAATTCCTGCTCACAACTTCTGAGAGGGTTTTTGGGGTTATTCTGCCCTGATGGATACCTGTGAGTCCTGCCTACCTCACCCTGTGCCAGGGAGCAGCCCCCTCCTGCAGGGAGGAACAGCAAATACCAGCCCAGCCTAAGCTGGTTTTATAAGGAGAGAAACCTTGTTATTTCTTCTGTGGACCTTATTGGCTTTTTGTCGTTGCCATTAACTTTTAAGAGTTTAATAAACATACCCAATTTTAAAAAATAAAGTGTTTTCCCAGCCTTGGAAATTGGATTTTCCATGTTGCCAAAACACAATAGCTGTTGTAAACTGTTCATCAGGAGAAATCACTGAAACAACACTTGTGAATATCTTCTGTTATTTCACTTGAATAACACAGAGATTATTTGGAATTTAGTGTCTAAATTGATGGTGTTCACTCTTGTATAAACCCAGTGAAAGAACAAAACTAGCAAAGAACATCTTTATCTACGGGATGACTTGACTTAAAAATCTTTTCTGCTCAGCTGCTCATTGGCTGAATCTTAAACACAGTGACTCCATTCATTAGTGTATTTAATCTCTTTGGTGATGGTAAAAGTCAGACTTAAAAATAGCAGGACTAACACAGTGACCCGATGAGACTTTACATAAAATCAGCTGGGAGTGTTAATGGTGCTCCTGTCTCAGAAACATGTAAATGATGGCAAAGAAAAAAAATCATGCCCAGATATAATCCAGCTTCCCTTGGTCTTCCTTCAGAGCTCCCACAATTACTGGAGCACAGTGGTGGCTCAAAGTCACCTTTGCTAAACCAGCCAAGCTTCACTCTCTGCATGTCCCTCTCTGCACCAACGTCTGGCTGAATTAAATAGGTGTGAACCCTTCCAAAAAGCTGAAAGGTCTTTGCAAGGACTAAAAGTGTCACTTGATTACAAGTAAGGTGTCAGCTGAGGAAAAGAACCAGCTAATTTAAGGATTGCAGGACCTTAAAGGCAGCCCAGTTGTCCAGAGGGCTCTGCCAAGGGAGGTCAGTACAGCACCTGCCTAATTACTGCCCGGGGCTAAATGTGGACACGAACATTGGGTCACTACTGAAAAGCAACTCCACTGACCCCCAATAGATACAGAAATTAAATAGCAACTTTCTAAAAACCTGCATTTCTTTGTGAAAATGCGGTACATATTTCGAAGCCTTTCCATAATCCCAGAATTGTATTTTAGGGATACCTGGATTTTCATCTAGCCTCCGTGGAATTCTGCTTTATCCAACTTGTTCCAAAACAAATCTAAGCAGTTTACAGCTACTGCAAGCCCCAAGAAAAATAATGTGAAGACTTTGATAGAAATTGAGCTGCCTTTCATGATGATTCCCATGTTACTGCACTGGGGTAAACTGTGATGAAATATGGGCAGTCAAGTGAAGGCCTTCCCCTCTCCTCAGCTCATGTTCAAATTATTATTATAAAAACATTTCCAGCAAAGCCATATTTATTTGGCCCAGGCTCTAGGGCAAAAGTTCTCTATCTGATGTTTAAATAATGACAACCAATTTTCAGGATACTGGTAATCTTAGATCAATTGCCCACAAGCTGTTTAAAAAAATATTAAACCCCCTTCTCTGCACACTCTTCAGCAGAATGTGAACAGGCTGCAAAGTGGGAAAGCTGCAGAGCAGGGAGAGAATGGAGAATCAGACCAAAGGCTTTGTGACATTGTGCAGCCAGCAGCTGCAATCTGGAACAAAATGCTATTCAAGAGTCCATTAAAGAACCTCTGTCTTCACACCTGTAAGCTGCACAGAGTAACTCATTTTCTCCCTATTTTCTTTCTTTGATTTTTTATCTTCTGGCTGAAATGTTGAGGGTTTGGGTCACCAGGGTTGGGTCCCCTCCAATGCACTTCTTCCAAGGTGACACTGCTGACTGCAGAAGGAACCATCCTTGCACAAAAACCCAGGAGGGCAGAAGACTTCTGAGCTGCTCTGAGTCTCAGCTGCACCCACCATAGAGACAAAATTCTCTGTAAAAATCTGTACAGCATTCAAATGGTCTCTACAGAGCTCTGCTCTTTTCAAGTTCATTCCAATTAACAAGCTGGGTGCTTACAGATTTTTTAAAAAAGCACACTTATTTGGTTTTGCCTCATAAGCAAGAGTTAGTTACAAAAATACTTGGTATTTTTAGTACAATCTGGGATATTGTAACTGGGCTACATAAAATATCTCATTTTCTAACTTCTGTTTCTCAGCATGGGGATTAACTCTGTCCCTCACTCTTGCTCTCTATTTTTGCAGCCTGTGGGCTGTCACTGAAACAACTGCAAACTGCACACTTTGGTTTCTTCTTTCTGATCGCTCCTGATTAACTTAAAGTTCTGAATTTCAAAATATTCCCGTAAGAAACACATCACTGCAGTCTCAGTAGGTGAGGATAAAGCAGGGTTACACACCCAGCGCTGCTGTCACCCACCAACACACCTGGCTAACAGCTGCCTCCTGTCATAAAGCCACACTTGGAAGACTTGATCAGCCCTCAGCTGCAAGGAGGAAAATTCCAAACAAGCCTGCTGATTCCAGTGACATTTCAGTGACTGGCTGTAAGCAAGATGTCAGTGTGGAGCTGTCTCCCATCAGCAGCACACACAACATGGAACTACACCAGGCAAAGTGGCCCCTGCAAAGGATTTTTTTTTATTTCTTGCTGCACCTCCCAGCCAAAGCTGGACCTTTTATTTGGGGAATAGAAGAGTTATAGAAGAGCACAGGGCTGTAGGATTCCCCCCAGCAATAATTCAGCCTCACTGGAGACAACCAACTTAATGCAATCTTAATGTGATAAACTGCTAACTTGATTGGATTCAATGAGATGTAAATTATTAGATTCAATAAGTACACAGAGACCATTTCACCTTACATTCTGCTCAAGAGGGCTCTGCCTTCAGTCTCTTCATCATTCCTCTTAATTATATGCAATGCATCATAAAGATGGGAACAGTTTGGGACTTAGGCTGACTCCTCACAAGCATCCACAGTGTTCCCTTCTGGGTAGAGTGTGTTTTATTGATAACTTTTTTCAGAACAGCTGCCATCACTTACACACACAAACTGATCTTCAGCACGGTCAAATTTATTCTAAAAAAATGGTGCACCCATATTTCTGCAAAATTCCCACATGTTTAAGGAAGAGAATGTCTTCCCATGTGGATTAATTTTTAGTAACCAAAAACTTTGTGGCAACAAGCAGACTTTTATAGCTTCTTCACTGAAAGATTCTTTAAAATCTGTTCTGCTGAGCAAAGAAATCTGTACTACTATTCCAAAAAAGGGGAAAAAATGATGGGACACTAAATGTATACAAAGAGATTCACAAAAATATTAGTCCAAAGCAGTGTCTCTGGGCTTGTAAAACTCAAGTGGGATTTACATTACCCTGTGGTTCATAAACATTTTGAAAATATTTCTTCTTATAACATTGTTCACATTCTGACTCAGACAAGTGATTTTTAAAGTTATACTTAGCTGGTGTATTTCTAATCAAAGAAAAGTGTTGGTTTACACTTTGTGCCACTCACTTTCTCCTCACCTATAATTTCCCTGTCTGCCATTTGGAGGGTTTTTTACCAACCAACTCCTCACACAGTAACTTCAGATGTTTCCAATTTACCAAGATGTAATTCATAATTACCACACTTTTTTGACTATTAACCTTTGCTAAGAGGAAGGCACACTTTCCACTTTACAGATGTTGCTCTTTTGTTGAACAAGGCCCACAGACTTTTCTTCTTCAATATATAGTCCTTCATGTTAAAAGCCTTTGAGAAAATAGCACATAATCTTTTGATCCTATTAAGAACACCATAGTGTACATTTAGCAGAGATATAGGTATTCCTTCACTTCAGACATCTCTGAAAGGAATTCTTTAAATGAAAAAAATACTCCTACTCGAATTTGTTCAACAGTTTTATACTGAGTAAGGCTCTGTCAAAATAAAGATTCTGATGGATGTTCTCAAGGATTTTTGTAGGAGTTTAAAACCAAAACAGTTAATTTCAGACTTCACATCTCAAGCTGACATTTCATTTTGCCTTAGAGGAGTGTTTCAGAGATCCCAAGTGATGTTACGGCTGTTGCCCTATAGCTCCCCAAACACAGACACTCAGCATGACATTCTTCATATCATCTATGACACTATTATCATAGCATCATCTGCAGGGTACCTGTTGAAGTATCTCTAAAGTAATTTTGGTGTTGGGAAAAGAGGGCAGAAAAATGAGGAAGAGAGTGGGAAATCCATCCAGCTCCCAACCTGGATCTCTGCAGCCATCACCTCACCTTGGTGGTGAAGGAAAATGTGAACTTCTTGAGGATAACCTGGACTGAGAGAGAAACATTTTGGGGTGTGAGGGGTCTTAGAGAGGGGCCAAACCTGAACAAGCCCTTAGCTGGCAGCACTTTTGCAGGCTCTGCCTCCAGAAAATTAACTGCTCATGCAGAGCTGGGTTCTTCCTTCCCAAGTGCATGCTGCCATGTGCTACCCTGAAAGGTCAGACAGAAGCATCAGAGCCTTGTTTTCACACAGATTGTGAATACTCAACCTTAGAAACCCAAAGGAAGGCACAAAGTTCATTCTGCTAGATTAATACAAACAGGCACTTTTATTTCTCATTGACTTATGTGCACTCAGCCACATTATCACCTGGTACTAATGTGTAGCCCAAAGGACAGGATTTGAGCCCAGCTTTAATTAGTTTACTGTAATGAGATAAACCACATTTTACCTTTCTAAGGAAGTAATTATTTGCACTCTTCTTGCTTTTCTGTACTTGCACCACCTTCTTCATCTGCAGTGGGTTGAAGCTACTGCCTGATTGATCAGAAATTCAGCAGGACCAGTACATATATACAGAAAAGGAAAAGCTCCTGGAAGTGACACAATGGACCAGAAGTAAGCAAAAGGACAAACCCAGCCTTGAGACAAAGTGCTTTAAAGACATGTCAGCTCATGATGTCCAGCTGTGGCAGGGAAGGGGCCAGTCCTGTGGTCCCCCAGTGTCCCTGGGGCTCAGCCTGACATGAGCATTTCCATTCTGCACCTCGCACAGAGGCTGGCCATGTCCTGAGCCCATCTGCCACTGGGGCTCAAGGCTCCAGGGATGGCTCAGGAGCTCAACACCACAGCCCTGCTGTGCCAGCCAGCCTGGAAGGAGGAAGGAAATGGGTCTGCTGTGGAACTTGTGGAAACAAAACAAAAATGAGGACTTGGAAGTTGTTCTAGGTTCACAGGGCAGCTTCCCATACCTGGGATTATTCAGCAAGGAGGTTTTATGCTAGGATCCAGTGTACAGGAATATTTTCCATTTTCTGAATGCAATAACATGAAGGATTCCCAAGCTGGGGCTTCTCCTCGCCACTTTTCCCTAACTCAGAACACTTACATGAGTGTAAAAGCAAACTAAAATAAGACATTCAGACCTTAAAAAAATATTTGGGTATCAATAAGGTACATTCAAGATAGTTGGAAATGACATCTGCTAACGGGGAAGCTTTTAGTTTTTACAAAGGAATAGAACAAATAATTTTATTTTTTTTTTAAAGGGGGCATTTTTTCTTTAAAAGTGGTTTAGACCCTGCAGGTGCTAAGCAGCTCCTGCCCTCAGGGGAGCAAATGGGCCAGGGTTGCCCTAATAACAGGGATTGTTGTCTCTATATGAAATAATCACCTGATTTTCAAAAAGTGTTCAGGGGCACTGTTGCCTAAGTGGTTCTGAAAATCCCAGTTGTTACTCTTGTTCTAAACAAAATTGAGTAAGACTCCCCTCTGGCTCAGCATACTCTAGCTAAGATTTTCCTGAAGATTTGGCTTTTTTGCTTTTTTTCTTTTTTTTTTTTCAGGTATTGCTGCAGCAAAAATTTAACTCAGGTTTTTAAACTACCTCATCTATAAAAAAGGATAATATTAAACAAGAGAGCCGTGAAATAAGAATGATCAAGTACTGGATGTGTTACCATCAATAAGACTGCAAATCTGGCCACACCAGTTCACTTCAGGGCATCTGCTCACATTTAATTGAATGATTGTTTTAATTTTTCATTGTTTAAAACCACTCAACCACTTATCAAAAGCCAGTTCTGCTCCTAGAGTTGGGCATAAAGACTTCTTGCTCAGCTCCACTGAAAGGTGCCTTTTTTTTCCAGGAATCCTGGACCTTGTGAGAGCTGTGTAAGTCCAGACCATGGGGTTTCTCAAGCAGAATTCTGTATGAGGGACCAGATCCTCAGACATCTCCTTAGGACTGTTTCTGGCTTTTATCAGAGGAAAGCTGGATGCTATTTCCTTCCCAAAACTGTCAAGAAGCTCTTTTCTCTCCAGCTTTTTGTTCATTTAAGGAATCTCAGAGGCTGAACTTCCCATGAAATAATGCAGATAAAGGCTTGGTGTCCTTTCCAAACAGCTTTAGAATATGGATCATTCTCTGTAGATGTTTGCAGAAACTCTGGAGCAATTGTTAAAGCAACGTGGCCCAGTGCTAGCCCTGGAAATGCAGCAGTTATCTCATTAATACAAATGACGGCATCAATTGGCACCTAAGGTCTGTGGTCCTCAGCTCACAGAGAAAGTGAACTGACCATCCCTACCTCAAAGAGCTTCCATTCTATAAAACTGCGGCAAAAAAAGAGAAGAAATCCTTGTCACAGGTGGCAGAGACGTGGTGCCTTCCTTGCCACGTTCAGAGAGCTCTGGCTGTGCTCAGGAGGGGCACAGTCCTGCTCCCCACTGAACCCCTGTGCTCTGTGTCCCCCTGGAACAGCCTGCAGGGAGCAGCAGGCAGAAACAGAGCCAGCTTCAGGGCTTGAACTTCACCAAGTCATCCAATGCAGCCTCAAAACTTCTTTTGAACCATAGTATTGCAGTTTGAAGTCCTGCTGATTACACCTAGGAAGATGAGACAGGTGATGTCAGCAAGACAAGAAAGCCAAAGGAAAGGAAGTCCATAATTCTTGCACACATGCCAAAAAAACTTCTGCTGTCCTTAGGAAAGAGGCCACGTTCTCAGGAGTTTTTCTCCATTGGTACTAAGGGCACAACCAGGGCAGCACATTTAAAATCCACCTTTAGTTTATTTTTGCAGGGCAGCTTTCCCTGCAGCATTCATCCCCAAAAAATTTGATGTCCAGAATAAGAGTTGTACATATAATGGGTGTATAATTTGTAAATTCTAAATGTCTGTACCTTCCAAATTTTTTAAATCATTCTCTACTGTTTTGTTTATTTTCTTTGTTTAATTTACTTTTTAAATAACAATTCAATTTTGGAATGTAAACACTGTCAAAGCAAAAGCTAGAATGCTTGAGAAAAATGATTCAGCTTATCCAAAGCAAATGTCTCTAGTTTTTCTCCCAAAGTATTTGCTGAATATCATCTGAATTCACTGAAATCTTCAGATCTGCTGAAAATGCTGTTGTTGGGTTTGGAACTTTTTTAAGAAAAACAACTTTGCATTCACTGAAAGCAACTTCCCATTATGAGATTGGGTCTATTGTGAGATGGATTCTAAAATCACGAGATAGTTAAATAACAAAAGTGAGACTTTTAGTCGTCTGGCCTGTCAGCCTTGCCTAGTCCCTCAGCTCATCTGTGCCAGCTAATCTTTGCTACTCTGCAGAAAAGAAACTTATTTTTTCTTTTAAATGAAACTGAGAATCTTATGTAATTGAATGACTCCAGCATCAAATATTGTGATACTATCTCAATTTGGGAGACTTGCAACTGCAGATGTCTTAGGGCTAAAAGCTATCATTTCCCTGAGCCTGGACTGATTGTGTAGAATTACTGCGGGTTTTCCTCAGCACAGCACATGGTGGAGGCTCAAGGGAATCAGTTCCAGCTCCCTGATTCTCCCTCCCATCCATGCCCTAATAGTCCATCATTTTGCCACTGGCAAAGAAAATGCCCCATTCTCATGCATGATGCTCACCTTATTCTCAGACAAGACACGAGCAGAAGTGCAAGGGCCACGTTCTCCTGCAGGTGCTCACCTCAGCCTTCCTTGCATTGCAGAAATTTGCTGGGGTCAACGTGCAAGCAAAATCAGAGCTTGCCCTTCCTCACCTCCATGTGGGGCAGACACACTGGAATCACAGGGAACAGCCCACCTGAGATGACAGCAGGGGCTAACAGACCACAAAATTAGCCCAGATGGATGGCAAAATTGAGGAGAACTCCAAATTCATAGAATTATGAAACCTCTGGGGCCCAGTGCAAGGGTAATTGTCTACTTTAGGTTTTGAGTGCAATTACCAGCACTAATGGCTACAGGGACAGATTCCAAGCAAGCACTATTTAAAACTCATAACTGGAGGGTTTGGGATAATGCTGAAGCCAAGCAGATAATCTTTCTAAAAGAAGAAAACAAAACTGTGATTACACCAGTGCCATGCTGGCCTGATGGTATAAATTGTGTGGAAGTTATACCAGGACGCACCATACTGAGAGGGAACAATCTGGATTTTTTTTTATTTTTTGCAAATGCTGTCGGTGGTTCATATCCAGACATTGGTCATTAGATCTAGTTTTATTGCAGCCATAAAAGAAGTGAGTCAACAGCTTAGTCACATCAGGCAGGATATGCTTCAAGCACAGCCTGAATGAAAGAATGAAGTTAAACACTGAGAAATACAAGGTAATTAGAAAAAGAATCCTAATAGTTTCTCCCCTAAACCAGCACGAGGTAACGTGCAGCACAGACTTCAAACCAGACTGCACAGCACCCTGTGAGGCAGCAGGGTGTGGATTTAAAGGAAACAAGCTGGGCTTACCAGCATGTGTATCAGGACAGCAGTTTATTAGCCATCACTACAGGTCTTCTGGCTTTCAAGGGTATCAGGTATCTTCATCTTGTAAGAGAAATGCAAAGAAAGATATGAAATCTGGTTCTTGTCCTACATCTGCTGCCTGTTGACTCCATTTGTGCAGATTATCTAATTACTAAAGGCAGGTTCTGTCAGTGTGGAGGCTATGGAATAAATAAGTGAAACACCTGAGCAGGCTCTGGTACCTTCAACATGCCATGTGAGTGTGGAGTGACCTTTCAAGAGTGATCCAGAAGGGAGTCTGAGGGATACCTCAGGCCATTATTTATTTATTTCAAACTGAAGCAGTAGCTAAGCACTGTGCTTGCAGGAAGAGAACAGAAAGTGAGCAGGACAGGAAAAGAGGAAGGCAGGAAACTTGTGCAGGTAAGTCAAAACTATCAAGTCACTGCAGGACTAGAAATCAATCTTTCACAGACAGCATGGCAGATTTATACCCCTCTAGGCTTGATTCCAGGAGGCTGGACAGTTGGAGTGAGTTTTTCGGAGTGTAGTTTTATTTCAGTGTGGGTACAAGACAAAATCTCAACACTGAGAAGTTTAATGACACTACAGTCTCAAGGGAAACATGAAATATATATATACATGGTCACATATGCCTACTATCTGATGGCAAGGACTAGCATTTTCTATTGCACTAGAAAATGTGAGTGGGGTTTTGTGAGGGATACACAGAGCAGGGGACAGGATTTACTCCTGAACCCCTGGAGGCCATCAAAAGGCCAATGTTTCTGTAAGCACTTAACAAGGTCTTTGCACAGCTGGTTTGCAATATGTGCAAAATGGGACATTAACTTCTCCTTTGGGATCCACAGATGCAAAGGATCTGTGAGCAAGGATCAATATGGGTAAAAGTGAATATGCCCCCAGAGGATGGTGAATGAAATGCGTTGGGTTTTATTTGTAAGAGACAAAGTACATGGATAAAACCACCAAAGCAGCTAAACTTTACACTTACAGACACCTCCTGGCCTGAGTTGCTGACTGTTTGGTGATTCACTGTCAGTTTGATGCTGGAATGGTGTGGTGGGTACCAGAGGAGCTGCGTGGGTACCAAATTTCTTCAAGGAAGTGTCCAGTCAGTGCTGCTGTGCTGGGAACTGCACATGGCTGAGACGGGCAATGACCTACTGGAGGAACCTTCCTCTAAACACTCACAAAGCCAAAATCTTCCAGCAGAGGGGAAGCTCCTGAGACTCCCAGCACACCCCATGGGGCGCACAGGCAGGCAGGGCTTTGGGACACAGCTCCAGCCTCCCCCAGGGCTGCTCTGCCCCAGGTTCTGTCTGGGACACTGGGACACACACACAGCCACTGCTCCACCTCCACCTTGCTGCCAGAGCAGCCTTCCCCTAAGGAATATCCTTCCCATGGACTGGAGGAGGTGGGGGCAGCTGCTGCGGCTCTGCTGCTTTATTCTGCTTTGTCCTCAGTGTGCAATTACCCAAAACACAGAGCCATAAGACACAATTTACAATCCCTGCAGCTTTTTGGCATCCCACTGTATTGGGTTATAGATAGAATTGGTAGTAGGATGCAGCAGCTAGACACAGCACTCTAATTACAGATTTACATTAAGAGGAAGGTTTAAAAGCTAATAGGACATTATTAGAATAATGATCTCTAGATGTTCTTCAGCTGAACATCTGCCATTACTAATTAAAAACAAATTAAAGTCAACCTGTTCAAAGAGAAATCAATATTTACAGAAATTAGATACCACTCTAATGTTAGACATGGTGCTGACCTACAAGTCCCTTCCCACATGCCACACCAAATCAAGAATCTCAAAAAGCACATTGGTTATAAACTGGAGCCTGTGCAAAAACCACCTTTGTGAAACCAACTCAAAATTTGACTCATGTTCAGCCTGTTTGTCTCTTTCATTAGTCAGCTGCCCAACAGCTTTAAATGATTGCCTTATAAAATGATAGGTTACCCACTTTCTCAGACTGGGGTGTCATTTTTTTCCAAAAGCAGGTTAGAAATTGCATTTTGAGTGGCAGATGAAAATAATCTTGCAGCCTCTGTCTCCTCAGTTTGCATCCCTGATTGCTATTGAACAGAGTGTCATTTTGTGAGCAGAATCAGCATCAATCTCACTACATGGCATTGTAAGAGTCAGTCCTGGAAGTGAAGGCATACAGTTACAGACAGAAAACAATTAGGCAGAAAAATTACAATAGCAAATAGCTTTGAAATCCATTAGCTACCTCAAACTGCAAAACAAGTGCTTATTGAATTGGTCACTGTACAACCACCACAAAACTACAAATTCCTGAAAATGGGGAAACATTGTCTGATCCAAAATGTATTTTAAGATCTACCACCAATATCATGCAAGAGAAGTTCAAAAATATGTGGGCTCATACAAAGACAAAAAGAAGAGAATCTAACCCACAGCTGCAGGGAACTCCTTGCTAGCACAGTACCCCATCAATATTTGCCTGCACAACAAGTTAACAAAATTAACAGGGAGTCACTTATATCAGCTGACCCAAGACACTGGCTGCTACAAAGGAAAAAAAAAAAGGAAAGGGTTGAAATCCTCCTAATGATTTGCCTTTCCCTTCGAACATAAACTCAAATCTATTTAAAAAATATTAAAGCCTAGTCTGACTCTGGAATTTAATTTTGCCATTGATCTGACAAAGCCCTTGCATATCAACCATGAGAAGCAGATGCACAATGATCAACTTGAGGCCTCAGACTGGAGCTGTTGGTCACTGGCAGCTTCCACAGGCAAAGATCAGTGGCCCCTTTGGAAAACAGTGTTCTGTTTGTGTCTGGAAGAAAAGCTCTGTGGTCAGTAAGTGCTCTAGTGTTCCCAGGCCAACAGCAGTGGAAGAGTCAATGGCAGAGGAGTCTCTGCTTTTATAGCAGTGCCCAAGTTGGACATCAGGGGCCAATAGCAAGCACTGCATGACCCTGCATTTCTGATTCCATAGGCTGTGTTATTGGAGACTTCTGTGTTTGCAGTGTGGGAGCAATAAAGAGCAAAGGCAAGAAATAAAGAGCCTCCGGGTGCTGACATAAAATTAAATCCTGACTTCTCTTTCAAGTTCAAGGTAGGAAAATCACAGCTGTATATCTTTGTCAAAAGTGTGCCCAAGCACTAATATCATCAAGGACAGAAACTTTTGCCATGTAATCTTACCACACACTGTATTTCATCCAGAGCCTTTGTATGTAAAATGGATTGGATGTAAAATAAGCTACTAACCCTCTTTAAAACATTCCAGCAAGCAGGATTTGGCCCCATTTAAGTAACTTTAGATTACCGATGGCTGATCCACAGGGAGACCAAAACACCCTTCAGGGCAATATCTGATTAGAGGAGAAACAGTTGTTGGCCTCTAGGAAACTGCAAATAATTTTTTGTTCAAACCCACAGGGATTTTTTGCAAGACCTGCTGAGGCAATTTAAACAGGGAAAAATATCTGAGAACCCTGCAATAATATTCTCTGCAGTTTTCCAAAACCCAGATCCTGCTCATCCCACTCAGTGAAGCAATCTCACCAAAGTTAATGGAACCAGTCCCCACCTAGAAGGCAGGCTCACCGCAGCTCTGCTGCTGCACTGAGAATTGCTCCATGGTCTCGCTTGAGTTGAGCCACATCAGGTTGTTTGCAGTTACATCCCTCTCCCTGCTCATACTGACAAGTTTGATTTTTTTCAGTTTGTTTTCCTCACTCCCTTTTTTTTTTTCTTCCTTTCTTCAGGGTTGTGTTCCAACATTTTTTCCTCCTGCCACAGACAGAGGCAGGTGAACTGCAGAATAAACATTGAGATATCAGAGCACTGCACCTGCCTGTAAAATGACATGAATTTAATCAAAACCATTCTAGTGCCAGGGCTCAGGCACACAACTGGTCTTGTTGCTCTTCCCCTGGGCAACTGCTGGTGGTGCCTCTAGTGTAGGCTTGGACATATGTCTGACATCAGCAGCAGGCACTAAGTGGAGCTGTAGGGGGATTGTATTATTTGATTTCTGATTATGTAGAGCTTCCTTCCTTTTGTGCTCTCATTGACCTCATGGATTACAGTAAAGCTGTGGGTAACCTGAGACGGATTCTACTTATGCCTCACTTATGCCAGAGTAAATCAAGCAAAATCATGGCACAGTCGGTGGAACTACACCAGAGTAAGATTGGACACAAAGCTTATTAACATTTTTAATAGCACTATTTTTTGATTAAGCCGTTACTCTTTTTACCTAGAACAATAACAACAAAGTTGACCCTGAAGGAGGAGAATATGTGTCCACTGACAGCAAGGTACTGTTGCTGAAAATTCAAAATAAGATTTTTTTTACATATAAAGGAAATAAAACCAAATTTATAGTGGCTTTTGTAGCCACTTAAAGCCATCCACCTGCAGGGAGGTATTTTTGCTGTATCTGCTGAGTGTGGCTCTTAAAAATACCCACATTACCTAGAAAGTGAGAAAAAACTCTCTCTTTTCTTCTGATCGTTTTATAACACTTACATCTAATTCAAAGTATATCAGACAAGAAAAACAGAGTTCAAGGAAGCCAGAACCTTTAATCTACTTAATTAATAGGGGGGATAGCATGTGAAAGCTTTATGTAAAATGAGAAAATAATCTTATTCTGCTCAGGCTGCTCATTTGGTGGATGGGCAGAAGTTATCAAGGGGCCTTGCAATTTATTTAATTGGCCACAAAATCTGCATCAGCCTCTTTTCCATGGAGCCTCGCTCCTTTTGTGCCTCCTGTTCCTTCCCACAGCAAATGAAGGTGATGCCGCAGGACCTTCCTTCATTCCCAGCAGAGGCTCAGCAGTAGCACAGCTGCAGGGGCTGCAGGGGATGCAGGAGTTACAGGGGATGCAGGGGCTGCAGGAGTTACAGGGGATG
>VRYO01002014.1:7719726-7730129 GCA_009812075.1 Sialia sialis
GCATCTCCCGGACAGCAGCATTCTCCGCCCGGCGCGCTGCTGTCCCAGCGCTGCCTTCCTCACCGGGGTTTGTCCCTTCCTACCCTCGCCCTCCCACCCGGCTTCGGGCACCCTGACTTTGAACTTGACATACACAGTCTGCCTGTGGTGAAGTTTCTGCCATTGTCGTTTTGGCCGTGTGAGTACCAGAGCGGTACCCGGCCGGGTCCCCGCGGATCGCGTTCCTGGCCGGCAGTGAGCACAAGCGTAGCTACCGAGTCTTTCTGCTGCAAATTCCCACCCGACTCCGTGGGGCTGGGCTGGCTTTAGCAAGCGACACGCCACCACTACGAAACTTGACCAGGGAAGGAGCACTCTGTTAGGAGCTTAGCGGACAGTTGTCACACTCGTGAGCCTGTCCGTGTGGCTGGTGGAGAAGGACGGGAGATAGAAAGTCCAGTCTTGAGGTCAGTGCAGTGCAAAGGCAATGGCAATGCTGACACTGAGACCCCTGAATGCAGGTAGAGGGCTCGGAAGAAAGTCTCAGCTGACAGGCACCAGTCTCCAGAGTGTATAATCTTGAGCAAAATTTCCTGCTTAAAAGGAGACAAGGACGTTGTAGAGATGCTTGGAACAAGATAAGCTAGAGACAGCACAAATAAGGAAAGAAAGGATGTCCCAAGCTTGGATGTGAACACCTGTGGGGCGCCACTGCCAGCACACAGCTCCAAACGTGCAGATGCCACACGAGCATCACATCGGCAGTGGAGTCTCAGCCCAGACGGGGACTCAGCAGGTGCTTCCTCCTGGAGGGGGCTGCCTGTGCCTGCCAGTGAGATGCCTCAGCATGCAGGACCGAGGGGAGCTGCTGTAGTTACAGTGGGCAGAGCTGCCATCCCAGCACAGCAAACAGCATGGCTTGACCCCTGGCTTAACACCTCCAGCCGGAGAGTGACTTGGAGTGATGCCAAGGACAGGTAGAATGAGTTGGGGAAAAGTTCTGATGCCCCAAGGTGAATTGGTATTTTAACGATGTGAAAAAAGAGAGCTTGGTTGTGTCTGTGAAGAGCTACACATTTTAAGTGCTGTGTGGGATGGCAAGCAGCAATGATAGGTAATAGTCTACAGTTTCTAAATACTTGTTCACCTTAATTCCTTCTTCAATTATTTCATAGAAAAATTTTTAATCAGACATGAAGAGAAGTCTGCCTCTGAGCAGCATGCATGCAATTACCATTCTCTGTATGAATTGATGTGCTTTGTGTTGGTTTGGGGTTTTTTTTTTCCAATTTCTGGCTTATAATTAAAATTTGCCGATTGGCTAATAGTTCAGAGAACTGGAAAGTTAAGTTTTGTATTTACCCACAGCGGATGCAGGGCACAGGCAAGTACCTGTGTTCCAAAACATTGATGAGTCTCAGCCCTGACCTGAAGAGACCCAGCCAGCAGGGACAGGAGGTAGTTTCCTCTTCATTAATTCCTTAGGGGCTACTTACATGTCCACAATAATGACAGGTTTTGATTTCAGCACCAGTGCCCTAGAAACTGAGCAAGACCCTCTCAGGATTATCAGGTGAAGAAGTTGTCATGAAGCATTGTGTGGCTAAGCTTGCCTTTGTATGTTTCTGAAATGGGGGAAAGTCTTTTGTCCACAGACAAGAAAAATCATTTAATGAACGTTCTGCACATACTTGCAGCAGCTCCCTGAGAATACTGCATTGTAACTACAGAGCTGATGTGGTCATTCTAAGAACATGGTTAAAATCAGATGTGGTACAAATTAGCAGTGCTCTCATGGATGTCTCAAGGAATCAGACATCACTTGATTAGAGCAGTGGCACCAGTGCCAGTGCTTAACAGAACTAGCCAAAGCATGTGGTGGTGCAGCACCACTGGGTTCATTGGGTTTACATCAGGTGTGGATGTGTCCAGAGCACATTGTCTGAGCATTGGCACTGACAGCTGGACTCACTGCACATGTACAGTATGCTGGGTAAATGCTGAGGGCATGAGAAATTCATGAGACTGCACAGAGATGAGAACAAGCTGGATATGCTTAGGGGAAGACTCACAGAGCCAGGCTTCATTGAGGATGGGGTACAGGGTGACAGCAGTGTTAAAAAGAGCTTTTCATATTTTAATTTGAAGCTGCTCTTCAGTTTTTTAACATTAGAAATCTGTAAAGGTAGCAGACTTTATTGGCTGTTAGAAAAAGAGTCCTGAAATACATGGGATAATAATTAGCTCTGTGTGATGCCAAGAATTTAACAGAAACCCTGTCTAGGATCTGTTCTCAAATACAGCACTAGTGCAGTGTTTTGCTGAAATTAACTCCGTGCCACAAATCTTGGAGAAAGACTGAGGAGGAGAGAAGCCAGTTAACTGTTTCCACCATTGCTGTTGTACTGTCTAAGGAAATTTCACTAACTCAACAACTCCACGTTGAGGCCAAGCAATGCCAGGCCTGGCTGTGTGTGCAGTATAAGCATCAGAGGATGTGTAACCCAGGCACCTCAGCAGACCCTGTTCTCAGCAGTGGCTCCTTCTCCCTCTGCTTCAACCAGGCACCAGAAAGCCTGTAAAACTCAGAGAGGAGAGAGAGGCAGCTGGGCCAGGAGGCTGCTTCTTTCCCCTCTAAGCAGAGGCTGGTAAGACAGAGACAGTTTTCTGAAACTTGTTTTGAGTGAAGATGTGCAAAGGTGTCCCCTCAAGTATGTCCTGCTACCAGGAGTGGGGTGTCTCAGGATCAAGCAGGGAACAAGGGGAAAATGCTAGTGCAAGCACGAGGCAGAGGCACTGGAAATGGGGTCCTCTCCCATTTAGAGAGGAAGGTTTCTCATTTATGGAGCTGTTCTGCAGCTCCTGTTCTCTTAACCCTGTACTCCCCTTATCTCCAGAGAGAGTCTCAGAAGCACCCGCAGTTAGCTGGGAGGCAAGAGAAGGGCTGGAAAAAGTCTTAATAGAAGTGTTTCTTGCTTTAGTGAGAGAAAATGCTAGAGAAGGGATGGTGTTGGATGTAGGGGAGGGAATAAATTCTCTCATTCAGTCCAAGATGGGGCTGGTAAAGGTGAGCAAGCAAAGAGCAACAGGTACCACTCTCAGTCTGTCCCTTTGTCATTGAGAGCTGCACAAAGCAGCTGCACTAAAGAGCTCCTTCTGTGGTGGAGCACTGAACACAACCAAGGAGGTCAGGCACAGAAGCAACACTGCTTACTGCAGACACCTGGCTTTGACCTTGATCCCTGCTTCATTAGAAGGAGCAGCAGTAATGGAATTGTCCTGCATACAGTCCCATCAGGAATAGAGTGCATTGCTGCTGAAAGGACAGAGCATCAGCATTTCCTAGATCAGGGTCGGGCCTGATCCAAGCTCCTAGGGCTCATCTCCTCCTGACAGTGTGAGAGGCAGGGGGCAATCTGGCTGTCTTAGCCAGTCCCAGTGGGGTTCCATTTTGCCTGCCTGGCATGTGCCTTGGCTCTGGGGATCATTGAATCCCAGTGACACAAAGCACAGCATCTTTACAGCATCTCCAGGAGGCAACAGACTCACAGCAATACCCCAGGGAACTGCCATTCCAAACTTCAGGAGCCTGGTCCACAACTGTTTCTTTTATTTGTGCTTTAGGCTTTTGCATTAAACCAGTCACACTGATCTAAGTGTAGATTCAGGACTTCATAAGCTTGGGAAAGCAGCCTGGACATGCTTGGATGCTCCCAGCTGGAAGGAGCAAACAGGTAGTGTTCATGTCAGCCGTGCTGCTGAACAAGGTGACGTGGAGATGGGGACAGCTGGGGTCATTCAAAGCCCAGGCAAGCACAGAGTGCATTCACAGGGCTCCATGTGGAGGGAGAGAGGCTGCAGTCCTGACCTGGAGGAGCATGTCAGCTCAGCAGGGGTGTCTATCTGGTTTAACACTCTGTGAAGTGACAGATACACATTGTGGACCTTGCCCAACAGCTGGCAGATTGGCTGTCCTTGCCCAGCAAGGCAGATGCTTCCCAGGCTGTTGGGTTGACACATGGGTGCACTGCTCCCATGCAAACTGTGGTACAGTCACAGGCAAGCTGAAAGGATGGAGACCTGACCCTTCTAGAGCCTTCTCCCTACATAAAGTTTGGAATGAGGGGGCTCTCTGGGAGATGTGCATGCCTGGGTCATCATCCTGGCAAGGCAGGTACTGTTGGTGGGCTCAGCAGCCCTGATCCAGGGATCACCACCATGCAGTAGCCCAGCTGTGCTCCCTCCACTCTGCTGTGTGGGGAATGAGACCTGGAAAGTATTGATGGCAATTGTGACCCAGCTGGTACCACGAGCAGTAAGACGGACAGGTAGCAGTGTTTGCTGGTGACTCACGTGGCGTGTAGTAGCAGTAAATACCAAAGCAGGCTGAGGTAGGTGCACACACAGCACTGTACAAGTGTCTGACTCGTTTTGGATTCCTGCCATCTACTGCCTAGTATATTCTTCTGCAATCACAGTACAGGTTTCTGATTAAAGAGACCATTTCCAACACCTGAATTAATAGCCTTTCTCATAGCAGCATACCTGAAAAATGGAAGTGCTAAAGGAAGATCCGAAAATATGAGTGGGAGAGTTGTTACAATGTTGAGTTATGACCTTGAAAAAACAGCACTCTTCTGCTGCTGCTCATTAGTGAATAAGAACCAAACTCTCCTGAGATCTCATTCAACCACCCTTTTTACTCAAAAGCCATATATTCTCTGACTTAAAATCTGAATTGGACACAAGGCCAGTACATTGCATCCTACTAAGAAGGGGACAGATAGATTGCCAGAACTTTAGCTTGGCTATTGGAGCAACTGAAGGGCACTACAGCTCATTTACAGTAGCAGTACTGGACAGAGGGGAACAAAACTGCTGCTAACATGCTTAAATGACTCATTTCCTATTGTAAAATGAATGCTTGTTCTTTAGGAGAGAAGAACCATTATGAAAAATAATAGATTCATTCTGTTCCTGCACAGAACCGGTGGCAGCAAGGTGTGCAGATGGGAGCGATTTAGTTTGGTCAGTACATCTGGAGCCTGTAGCTGCTGAAATCTTGCAGCCTGAAAGACAGCATGTGGCTGAATCCATGCTAATGCATGGATTGTGGAGAGGTTGATTGTACATTTCTGGATACCACTAGACAGAGTGCAAACGCTAACTTTGGATTTCTTCTGCCACGTCAGTAGGAAACAACACTGTCAGGGCTGTAATGATAATGAGGAGGATATTTGAGAGGCTCAGCAGACTATGAAGTGCACAACCTTGCATGGCAGGCTGCTAAAATGGATTGGAAAGGAAAAACCCCAAAATACATTTTTCCTTGAGATGACAAGGACACAAAAGAGAGAGCACAGCCAGTTTTCACGGCAGGTGGGTAATGCAGAGCCCCTAGTTGTTAAGAAGTCAAAACATTCAGAAGCACTAGGCGGTCTAATATCCTGCTGTTCTTCATCCAGTCTTTTACTTAGCTCTCTCCTCCTCATCCTCTTTCTGCTCCCTTCCATAAAATGGGGGTGAATCAGCAGAAAGAAGCCAGCAGAAGGCCTTTAACCACACACGTCACAATTTGGTTGGTGTAGGCAACCAAACAACCTGGAGATGTCCTGATGGAGTGTGTGCTCTGCAGTCCCACTCCAAGGGCAAAGCAATCCCTGTCCACAAAAGCTTCCACCTTCTGTTTCAGGTGGTCTTTTTGAGCCTATCATCTCTTTACTCATTAGCTTTGAGACACCAGAAAAGGAAACAAAGCCAAAATTAACTCCATGAGCACAGGAGGCCGTACACACAGCTCACTTTTCATTTTGCAGAATATTTTACAGATACTAAAACCTGATGTCTGGAGTGCCCTTGGTGCTGTTCTTGGGGTGATTTCATGGGAGAAGATGGTATTGGGTTGCCCCTCAGGACCCCAGTGTGGTTGTGCAGAGAGAATGAAGTGCAGGCAGCCAAGCAGAACCAAAATTAGCAGTACAGAAGATGACCAAAAAGAATTTTTTCCCTTTATCCTGAAGCTTGCCTGTTGTAACAGTGAAATTCTTCCCTTCTACCCCCTGAAAAAGTCCCTGCAATGTATAGTCATTGATTCTCTCCATCTTTTCCATCATATGGAGCATTGCCTGCACGGACAGGTGCTCTAGAGGTTGCTTTTTGTCTCAAGACAAATCACCTGTCAGTCAGTTACATCAGACTAGGATATTTCTCACATATTTGTTCACTCCAAGTGTGTTTTCTTCAATGTCCTGACAGCACACTGAAGAGTGATGTATCTGGTGGGGATGCAGTGTATTCTCTGTGGGGGAATAAAGCCAAACTGCAATGGTTTTACAAAGTCTGTAATTTCCTGCATACTGTGTAAAATTGGCATAGTCTCTGAGAAAGCTTGGCCATGGGGTTTGCAAGCATGAGCTCCTATTGCATTACCTAATGCTTTAGGAAGACATAAAGACTGGTTTATTTTAGCAAAACCACAATCAAAGGTAAAATCCTCTTAATTATTCATGTTCAGTAAAGAATTCATGGCAGTGCCCTTATGAAATCACGTCCTCTCTGCATCCCAGTCATCCCATGAAACACCTTTGGCACCTGCTTCAGCAGTTTGGCATTTGGTATCAAAAGGGTAGAATGGTTTTGTCACCCTGGAGCTCAAGTTACTCAGCTTGAGACCCCTTACACTGCACTGACAGCCCACATGTAGAAGCCACAGACACCTGCCAAATGAGACACCCAAACTGCCTTGAAAATCCTTGTCTGTCCAGATATGTTGAATGAATAACCAAATTCCTTTTATGATTTCTGCATCATTTTGCAGATCACTTTTTCTACTTCCAGCACCAGTTTCCATTAGTAAGCTGTACTGCTCTAGTAGCAAGATGCAAGGCTGGACTTTGAGATGTGCATTTTAGGCATTTTTATCCTTGTGTGGGTACTTCTAAATAAGGCTTTGGAGTGGCAGGAGGAATGTCTGAGATTCATTAGAGACTTTCTGCTCTGTAGATCCATCTCAGGAAAGGCGGACAAGGAGGATGGAGATGGCAAGAGGAGAACCAGATCCCTGATACATTTACACATTTGGCCAGTGAGCCCAAACCAGACCTCCCCACGTCCTAGCCCAGTGTTCCTCCTGGGCCATTCTGATACTGCAGAAATAGCCCTGTTTTATAGACTACTCCAGAAAGTCTCCAGTGGTCTAGGAAAGCCCAAAGCAGCACAGTGTAATTACACCTTTCTGCCAGACAAGCTGCTGCACTCCAGCCTCAGTGGCTGGCAAGGCTCAAAGGCAGTATCAGCCTTGGCATGTCCATGCCAGTGCTGTGTCTGTGCCCTCCAACAGGGAGGGAATGCTTGTGCTGGGTTAAAATCCTTCTCTGGCCTCTGTCACCCACTGATGGCAATGCCAGCTGCAGAGCAGAGTACCTCATTCACTGCATCCTTCCCCAGAGCCATCTCAGCTAATAAATGCTGTCAGTGAGAAAAATGGCCCCAGAGGCCAGATTTCATTGTCAGAATCTGGCCTCTGGCACTGACAGTCTCATTCACTTGTGACTTGTAAGCTGTGTTTTCCCTGGCAGTAACTAATCCTGCTCCTGCACACAGGAGGGAGTTTGGGTTGTCCTGGGCAGGAGCTTGGGCATCCTCCACCCCCAGGTTTTGTTTCACCCTCAGAACTGCCATGGTCTGTCTCTGCTCATGAGGTTTTCTAAGCACAAGCCACACACAAGGGCTTCCTACAAGATGTGAAATCTCCTCCAGTAGCAGTCCTGCATTGGTGCTGCCATAGTTTTATGATGCTCTTCTTTTCTATTTTTTTTTTTTTTTTTTTTTTTTTTTTGCATATATCCCTCTCCATTCCCTGAGAGATGATGCACTAGCAGAAGGGGCTGACAGCTCTTCTCTCCTGAGGGTGCCTTGCTGTGTGCTGTTTGACAGCACTCAGACAGCTGAACAACAAATAAATCCATTTATTTTCAAAAATCAATCCTCACAGGAACTCCCTGGGAAGACAAAACTTGTATTGCACTAATTATATTCTATAAAGTATCCCTTTATGCTTCACAACAGCTTAAGGAAGCAACTCAGGATATGATAATAAAAGAGAGGAACAAACTGAAGCACTGTTCAGTCTGTCCCCATCTGCTCTAGTGCTGAGTTTGATCTATATCAGTTATAAGAGTAAAATGTGGACCTACCCTATTTTCTTTGAGGGCAAACAGCATCCAGAGGTCATTTTAAAAGATCACATAACCAGCTATAGCCAACATAAGTAATTATGTATTTACATTGCCACTGTATTCTTGGTTGAGTTTTTTTGTTACTAACTTCTGTTGTGCAGCACCTTTGTCAGAAATAGCCCATTGTCATCAGCTTCTCCAGAGAGCTGCCACACAGAGTAAGGGCTGAATGCCATCCCCATCTCCAGGTTGGTAACTGTTCGTGAGCAGCTGTGTTAGGGGCTGTGGTCAGATTTGCCTGCTGGACACAGTACCTGTTTACATTTGAATGTTGCCTCCTAGCTTGGAGGAAATCATCTCTTCCCATCAAGCCAGAACATCCCTTTTTTTCTCACTGCTTATTTTTAGCATATTGTACTTACATTCTCAGAGTTCTTAAATCTGAGAAGGAGGTGTTACTAACATTTTTTCTGAGGCAACTTTAAATTTCCCATTTGTAAGCTATCTCTGTGCCAGTCAGGTGCCTACTGCTAAGCCTGCAGAGAAGTTTCACACATTACACAATAATTTGTGGTGATCCTAGCAACAACAGTGTTGGGTAAAAGGTGTCCATTATATTCCATGATCTAATGTTTATCACGCTCAGTGAGCAACACTCGTGGCTACTTCATTTAAGTAGTTTATAAAGCTGAACTGCTGAACTGCAGGACCAGCCTTGTTCCCAATGCAGGGAGATACTGCTTGTGTTGTGAAGGCCGTTTGAGTGCACAGGCTGCTGTGTACGTGCAAAGTGCTCTCAATTTAAAAAATAAAAAGTCACAAATAAAGCCCAGAACTTTGCCTATTTCTTCTTTAGACTGATATAATCACTCCTGCTTAAGCTCACATGCAGTGAAAAGAGTGACTGAAGGTTCTTTAAATCCCCTGCACAGGCCATGGTTAGACATTATTTGAGTGATGACTGTAATCCATGGAATGAGAGGCTGGGAGCAAACCTGTGCCCTTAGGGCACAGCTCTGCTTTGAGGCACAGGAGAGTGCCCAGGCTCTGCAGCCAAGCAGCACAGCTTTGGTAGGGGAAGGAAACCCAAATCCACACAGGAACCAAAGTTACTCCTTAAAGGAAAGTTCCTCTCAGACACAAAGGCTCTCCTATAGCATGAATTTTGGTGCTGCAGTTTGTACTCAGAAGCTGATAAAATCAGAAGAGATGTCAAAGGAGGGATGTGAGTGTCCTGTGATGGAGCCTGGCTGAGTTAGAAGGTTGCCTTGTTTTGAGCAGCCTGGAACAAAGATGTTTGGGTATCAGAGACCTTTGGATGCTCAGATGTCTCACGTCTCATGCCTGGAGGGAAAGAATTGAGACTGCCATTGCTTGTAATCATCTGCCAGTAGCACCTCAAGGCTTCAGCCAGCTAGTCCCCAATCAAGCCCTGGTTCTCAAACAGATATTTATAAATTCAGAATGCTGCACTGCAGCAAGCAAGGCTGGCATAAATTCCCATCTGTCATCCCCTAATCATCTCCCAGCGCAGTGATCAATCTCTTTCAAATTCAAATGATCTTAACCACTTAGTATCTAGAGAATACACTGCAAGAAATGGGCAGTGTGCCATCCAGGACAACTTGGAGGTGCTGACCTTTCCAGCAGCTGTATGTAGCTCCACCTACATTACAGCAGAGGCAGATTATTTTTATAGTTCCACCATCATCACCATCATCTCTGCCATAGTTCTCATCACAGACAACCATGCTAGTGCAAGAATTAGTGTCAGCAAGGTTAAAATATGGTCACAAATACTCTTCCATCAGCTTTCACCCCCAGTGGGTAATTTTAGCCCAGAGGAGAGCAGGACACTGAGGAGGCACTCAGGAGTTACTGAGAGACTGGCACAAGGACACAGTTGGTCCATGGGATGGTGTGCCCACCCACTCCCCATTTTACTGAGCTTTAGATACTTTTTTTTGTTTGAGGCCACACCAAGGACCAACTTAACACTGGCTAGGAAATGGATGAAGGACTGAGACATCCATAGCTCATCTACACTTTACCTAAAGAGTGTGCAGCAGGAAAAATACTCACAGACCCTGTGCTGGCATATTGGCATATTGGCAACTTTCTGCTGCATCCCAGTATGCATCTTTTTTCACAAAGTGAATGGTGTTACTATTTCATGTCATCCAGCAAGAGAAAAGCTGTAATGTGATCCCAGGGAAAGCATTTCCAATACAAGATACAGTAACCCTT
>VRYO01002014.1:7740402-7764072 GCA_009812075.1 Sialia sialis
GATTCTTCAATGAAAAAGGTGCGGCTTATATTCGTGAAACTACTGTAATTTCTCCCACCCTTCCAGTGTCACAGCACAGTGAGGCAGCCCATCTACAGAAGTGGCCAGCCCCTTGCTGTCCCTGCAGATGTGCCTTGCAGGTGGGATTCCCCTCATGACATGAAGATGACTGTCATGTAGAAAGTCCCCACCAGCCCCTCATCCCAGCCAGCAGGGGAAAAATCTACTCCCTGATGAAAATGCCACTGAAAACGCCCAAAGTGCAGCAGAGGGGACACATGCCATGGTCCCAAGTCACACATCACACAAATGAGGATGGTGAGCCCTGCCTCCACCAGCCAACCTGCCCACCTGGAAAAGGACGAGGAATTTAAACAGTCAAGACTTTTCCCTCATGGATTTTATAACAGAGTTTGCAGCCCAGCCTCAGGACAACCAGGCTTTCCAACAACAGGTTTGGAGACATTCAGCCTTGTGAATTAAATATCACCATGAGCCTGGTGAAGGGCAGTGGCTTCAGCAGCACCTTCCCAGTCATTTGTCACAGTCATCTTTGTAAATGCAACTGATTCTGCTGGATTGAGCTCCCACAGGTTTCTGTCCTGAAGGTACAGACCTTCATCATTGCTACATTTCTAGAATAAAAGTGTGAGTAAAAGACCTAATCTGAGATGTGTTCAGGAGGAAATCCATCAGCCCATGACTAGTGCACATCTCAGGTATTGGGCTAAAATCACACAGGGCTGCAGCCAAACAAAATTGTGTGTTTTAGCAAACATTGCTTAAAGTGGTCTTTAGCAGAGATCCATTTTCCTGAATTTCTTCAGTGGTTTTTATGTTTTTTAATAGGTCTCCCCACTTGCCCATATCTTTTAATGAAGAGGTTTTCCTCCTTTTTCATTCTTTTATCTACTTATGAGTTTCAGAAAAAGCAACCTAATTTAACTGTGGGTAGTTTTAAGAAAGGGATAACTGTGCCCAGTAACACAGGAGCAGAGGAATCATTTGTATTACCTCCTCTTTTTAGCTTTATTGCTGGGGCCAATTTAGGCAGAAACAGCCTAACCCCTGTCTCTTGCTGTGCATCCTGAACAGGTCAGACGAGGTCAGGTAATTGCTCTGCTTGTGTTTAAGACAAGAAGTTCATGTTGGTGGTGTTGAACCATGAGGTTCAACATGCCCCAGCTCCTCCAGGAGCTTCTGCTCTCTCTGAGCTGTCAGCCCAGCTCCAGGCTCAGAAATGGTCACCTGTCCTCGTGCCCTCCCCCTGTCACCCACAGAGCCCAGTACCCCACTCCAGCCCTGTCCCTCCTCACCCTGTCCCCTGCAGCACCTCTCCACACCCTGTCCCTTTGCCCAGCCACTGCACAGGTTTGCTACACGGCAGGCTTGCATGGAGGGGAAAAAGGGGAAGTTTGGAGAGGTGCTCTAGACTAGAGAGCATTATACACACCCCAGGGGTGCAAAAGCCAGGACCAGAAGATGCTACTATTCTGATTTTAAATTGTAGATGGCAAATGAATAATATTGTCTACATCTCCCCAATCTGATCAAATAGTCACTTTGAAACAGTATCTGTTGTTATTTATCACCAGTATTAATAGAGATTGTGTAGGGAAAAATCAGCTGAAAGCTGCTTTATAGATTGAAGCTGACTCAGATTAGAAAAGCACAAACTAAGTAAAGAGAAGAGCTATCTTGATATATAAAAATATTTGAAAGGAGTCCCCCTCAGTGCCAGAACACCTCCAAGTGGACCAGAGGTGCATCCTCCCCCTGCAAGCTCCACACACCAGTGGTGAGCCCTGTGTGCACTGATGGGGTGCAATGTGCCCAACTGTGACAAAAAAGTACCCCCAGTGTGGCTGAGCCAACCAACAGGCACGACTGCAAGGCATCCAAACCATCTTCTGAAGCTGCATCCCAGAGGATCTCCAGCAGACATCTGGCCACAGCTGGCTGCTTAATCAGCTGCCTGCAGGAAGAGCCACATGCATAATAAAGCAATTTTCATTTAAGCCGATGTTGCACTGGTGTGACCTTTTCCAGGAGTGTGTTTGGGTGAACTCCAGCAATCAGCAGCACTAAAGCTCAGCAGTGGGAGGCTCGGACAATTCAGCCCTGGCAGCCCAGCCCAGGTGCAGAGAGGAGCAGAGCAGCACTTGTGCTGTTTGTGCTGGGTGTTTGTGTGTCTGTGGGCGCTGGGCAGAGCAGTGCTGGGGGAAGATGATGCTGCACATCTGCAGGCTGGCTGGAGAGGCTGCTTAACATGCAAAGCCAGCACACGCAGTGTGAGCTGCTGCAGCAGTGACTCACAGGGGAGAATGAACAGGGAAGGGAGGAAATGTGCACTTTAATTAAACCACTCAGAATTATCAAACTGGGGAAATCGGAGGAGCAGCACAGGGGAATCCAGGGGCAGAGGGCAGTGGCTGTCACCTCACACAGGAGCACATTAAATAAAAGTGTAACTAAAAGGGATCCAAATCAAGAACATCAGTGAGTCTCTGGAGGAAGGAATCCAGGAGCCACCAAGACAAGGATTAGACCACTACAAAATCATAGAATCACTTAGGTTGGAAAAGACCCTCAATCTCCTGGAGTCCAGCCCCAGTAGAAAGCATTAGGAAGGACAGAGTTCCTCTGATCACCCCTCAGAGGGGTTGTACAGGGTCCCTGCAGAGACTGTGGCTGCTGCAGACCACACAGGAGAGCCTCTCCTCCAGGGCTGCCCCCAAAACCCTCAGTTTTGTCTTAATTAGGGCCAGAGTGAGTAAGACAGAAGCACTGTGGAGGAAAGTGCTGCTTCCAAGTTATGTTGGTTTGAGTGCAACATTTTGGCAGCAGGGAGGACCCTCCAGCACAGCCTCCCCTGCCATCCCAAAGCAGAGGGGGCTGCCTGTGCCAGACAAGGACACGTTCATTTTAGGGCTCTGTACAATCACAGACATGAACAGCAGCACTTCATAGAACCTCACACTGGTTCAGTAACCACCCCACATTTACCAGTTCCTGCATTGCAACCAGCAGGCACACTGCAAGGTACCCTGAGCGTGGATGCAGCAATCCAGCAGCCAAAGGCAATGGCACAGATGACAATTTGTCAGTGCTGCTGAAGTACATGAAACAAAACCAAACCATTCTCCACTCAGGCCTCTCTGCACTAGTCATCCTCTTACACCCCCATTAAGCAACAAGGAGAAATATCAATATATTCATGGGGTTTTTAACAGCTGAGTTTGTCATCCTTTTTCCCCACTCAGCTGAAGTCTTGGGGAGATGGATGAGGACAGTTTATCCTTCTCTGTGGTGTCATCCCTGGCCTTGTACACTTGGAGAGGTGTTTGTCTGATACCAGGGTGAGAAATCCCCAGAACATGGTGCCTTAGCACATTCCCACTGTGCCCCTTCAGCAGTGCAGGACTCACCTGCAGACACCAGGATAAGATTCATGAGCATCAAGAAATTGCAGGGCTTTGCTCCCATTGGAGCTGGGTTAAATTCTGAGTGGGTGAAGATATAGCTCAAGCAGCTCCATATGGTTTTGGAACCAGGTTTAAAAGATTTAAATGGAGATGAAAGTATTGACTACTAAATGGATTCAACAAAACTAATCCTCATGCTCACAAGAGACTGAGCATTTAACATCTACATTTCACACATTTTCCAGTGATTTTCTGGAAAACAAACTATTACATTACAAGGTAAGACTTTGCTGTACTTTGTTTAGAAGACAAAACTCAAGCTAGTTTTGACCATTAGTGCTCCTGTCTCCAGGAGGCCACCAGACATCCTTCTTGGCTCACAAGCCACACACCTACCCATGGCCACACTGGGACCAGTGTGTTCCCTCTCCATTTCTCTGATGATCAGTGGGTCACAAAGAGGAACACTGACCCCTTTCTTGTTAGTCAATAGTTTATGGCAGTCCATATCAGACAGGGAAAATCCACCTTTTAAATTCTTACAGGTGTTCTGACCTTGTCCTTCAGAGCAGGTTTGCACACCCAGAGCTCCCACGTTTACCTGGAGCCACACCAGCCCTCTGCAGCAAACAGCTCTGCTGGCTCCACATGACTCCAGTGGGCCCTGAGAGCTTGGCAGCCTCTGACACAGCTCTCACATTATGGGGAAGCAGGTGGAGAAATGATGTTGCTGTGGTTCTCAGACTGGTATGTACAGCCTCCTGATGGGTGGGAATGCCACCACCCCCAGCTCGCCTCCTGGCAAAGCCATTTCCTGCACCTGCAAAGCCCATCTCCTCAGGCAGCACTAGCATGTTCCCAGTGGCCACAGGATGCTCGTTGGTGAGGTCTGTGACACAGCTCAGACACGCAGGGACTCAGAAATGGGAGCTGCTCATGTCCGGTGAGCTCCCAGCCGAGCACCAGCTGATCAGAGGCAATGATATTTCAGAAGCAGCTCATCTGGATAAGCCTTTTAATTCACATTGTCCTCATCAAGACATCTCAATTTTACAGTTCCTAAATGCAGCCTCTCCTTGATGTAAATAAACAAGCAGGAGCTGAAGGCTGAGTTAGTGCAGAGTCAGACAGAGGACACGCCAACACCTGCAGGCACAGAAGCACTTTGTAAATCCAGTTTATAATGAACTGGGCACACTGTTAAGGTTTGTCTGGCCAGGCTGCCCTCTCAGCAGGTACAGAGATTTGCTGCCTGACCTGGGGGTAAGATAGACAGCTGCTCTCCAGGATGTGGGAATACTCCTCAGGATCACTGCCTGCATTTTTTTTTAATAAATATTTTGTTTTGAGAACTTTGTTGATGCAGAAGTCTGCTGGAAGGATTACTGCAAATAGATGAACCTACACTAAAGAGCCACTTTAAAGCCAATATATGATTTTCAGAAGACCCCTGCCTCCCTCAGGAAACCACAATGTACACCCTGCATGCAGGGACAGCTGTACAGGCAGTGCCACCTGACAAAGCTGTCACAAGCTGAAGGTGGCTCCATCAATTCTGTCAGTGCCACATCTGGTCACTTGGGACCAGCTCCTGCTGCAAAGACACTTTACTTCATAGCTTCATTGGAGAGCAAAAGCTGAAGCCTTTTTCAATAGTTTAAGGATTCAGGAACAAGAACTCTGCGTATTTCCAGGGAACATATACCAACATCCAGGTCAGCAATTTAGGTCACACTGGCCTTGTTATGGTGAAGACTTCTGCTCTGAGACAAGCAGACAGCTCCAGAGGACAGGTCCCTAACACATCAAACCAGGTCATTAACAGGGAGAGGGCAGGAGCTTCATGTTACACATTTTGTGCCAAATGCACTTGAAGGACTAATATGGAACACTAAGAGAAGTCACAAATGGACAGAATGCTACAAACTGTGGAAAGAGAGACAGGACTGGGAAATCCAGGAGAGCAGATCAAGGTGTACTTTCCACAATGGCTGTTAATGCATTTTAGCCCTTTCTACCATCCTGAAATCCCTGGGAGGATGGTGGGGGAAAACCGCCTTGCAAGTCCTGAGCAAGAATAACATTCAAGCGCAGAGGAGAGACTGTGCTGGCATGTCCTGCAGCCCAGCACAAGGTGAGAGATGCACAAGCAGGCAGGGGACATCTCAGCCACCCAGACACAGAGCAGTGACACTGGTGGCAGCTCTCAGCCTGGACCATGTCCCAGCCCTGGCACCTCACTCAGCTCTAGGGACACAGACCATCAGACAATCATGTAATGACAATTGAGCAGACATTGTGATAACTCCACTGTCCCGGGAACAGCCGCAGTGTGAGCAGATAACCCCCCACACCTGCATTTCCTACCTGCCCACAGCAGGCTGGGAGCTCACCACTGTGCTTTGTGTACATTTGGAAAAGCTGTGCTGCCAAGTGCCCTGGCAGTGACTGCTGCAGTGATCCTGCCCATGGCTGTGGAGCAGAGCGCTCCAGAGAGCCTCCAGGTGCTACTTCTGGCACTGCTTTATGGTATCTGCCAGGGACACCCCAGAAAACAGTATGCAGGCATTGAGTTAATGAAACTAGCTGCTAGGCACAAAGGGTTAACAGTTCATCTAGAAAGATTAATTTATGCCCAAACCCTTTCTGTTGTCACTTACTGAGAGAAAAAAGTTAAGCACTGTGAAATGGGCAGCGATAATTGCATTTCCTTAAGGACGTGTCTGGCAGGAGGTCGCTATCTGCTCCATGAAGTACGTGACCATGATACTGTCATTTTGACAGAATCAATGGAGGTAGTCATTAATCTTACAAATTAAAAACCCATAAATCTCTGTTAAACCCACTGTCATTGATTAGGAATTACATTACCACAATACACAGAAGGCTTTTAATTTTGTTTTTCCTCCAAAATGAATAAACAGGTCTGTTCAGTTTATCTTCTCCTGTCCTGGAGTGATAAAGGGCAAAGCCACTTCATGGCTATGCATCATTGTTTTGGAACAAAATCATACCTAAGAAGCTTGAGAAAGGGGGCATTGAAGAAGAAAAATTTTCCAGGGGTGTCATTTAGCCCAACTATTATTACTTCTCAGGAGTACCAAACACTGATGCAGAATATGTAAACCTTTAATCTTGTAAACTTGGCTGATATACAGCTTAAGAATAATTCAGCAGGTCTTCTCATGAAAAAGGCAATGACATTTGTTCTGTTGGATTTTTACCTACTTGCCTATTTTTTTTAATGCTCCTTGACATTGGAAATAGTCCAGTCTGATCAGTTATTCAATGATTCGACCTTCCAAGGTAACAGATAATTACTTCTCATTACAGTAATGACTCAATAATTCACATAAATTACTAGGAAATCCATTGCCTTCTGAATTTTGATATCTGGGTGGTGCTCTAAAATGCAAAAGCAGACATGGACTTCAGAATAGAGACAATTCAATTAGAGACAGGGATAAGTGTTCTGATAGTTCAACACACAAATCCTCTACTAGACCAGCCTGACTCCATCTTCACTACAAACCCTGCAGTTCTGGTGTGGTTAGGTCACCACTTCATCTTGTTCAAGTATTTAGGAAGCAAAGTAAGGTCTTTCTGATAAGTAGGTGTAAAACTGGGACCTACTGTTCAGATTTAGCCATCTGTCAGTTTTACTGCTGGGAGGATACATATAAAAGAAGACTTCTGAGAATAAGGGCTCAGACAAGAACTTTCTGGAGGATATTTCTGAGATGAGGAGGATGTTTCCCAACTGGAGAGTGAGCACCCATGGATACACATCCAAGGCAAGAGCAACATCCCAGCTGGATTCCAGCAGCTCCAGCAGCAAACAGAAAGGGCTCAAGGACTGAAACTTGTTCAATTCTTCTGCCTTCTTCACTCACCTTTTCTCACAATGCCCATCCCCTGCAACTGCCCCGGCTTCAAACCAGGGGAAAAGAAACTCTACAAGCACCTCAATGGAGGATAATTAAATATAGCATATGTTCTCTTTTAGTACTTGTTTACAGCTGGAAGATCAAATGGTTTTCTCAGACTTTGATCTTGATGCTTCTGCTTGAAAAAACACACAGACAAGTTCAATGGACCCTCGTTTCAACTTTTTAGGGATGATGCTGATTGGATTCAGTGCCCCTTAGCAGAGCTGCACACCTTCAGGTTGGGGAAACAGGCAGTTTTCCAGTCTGCAAGGGGAACATACCCATAAGTGAAACTGAAAAGGTGGGGAAGTACAGGATGCAAACCCCAAAACTGCACCTTAGGAAGAGAAGCTAAAGAAGCAGCCACCCAGTCTCATCCAAACCTCAGGGCTGCTCTTATTTCTTCATCCCATTCCTGCTCTGAAGTGTTGGCTTGGGACAAATTATCACTACAACTGCACCAAGTGCAGAAGCCTCTCTTTTTTAACAGAAAAGGACATAAGGACAAAACGTCTTTTATTGGCACAAACAGGTCTGATGCAAGAACTTTGCAGTATTTTCACGTAGTTATCAGGAAGTTTTCCTGATTTTCTGGGTAAGCTGTTGCTCAAAGGACACAAGGCAAGTTATATCATTTAAATAGTCCCCAAGACCAAGCCCAGCCAGAGGAAGCTATGGGACACTGACAACAGTCAACAACTTAATTTGCCTGAGGGCCAGAAAGTCAGAGAGTAGTGCAAGATCCTCTGATCACCGAGTAGCCCTAACAAATATCCTTGTTCAGAAACACTGCAGCTGAATCTTGCCTTTCACTGTATCACACAGACAACAGGAGCCACTTAGGAGCTTGCCAGTTGTCAAATTGGCCAGCAAGTCCGAGCCAATCCAATTGGAATAGGAATAGAAACATTTGCCAGAGTGAAGCAAACCACACAAGATCAATAGTATAGATCCTGGGACAAGGAAAAATTACTGTGTCTGAAGAGGGAAACAAATGAGAGAAAAATCCCAAATCAATTTTTGCCAGAATCTGGGAAAAAATGAAATGGAATGTGGAATAGCAAAATGGCATTTCTATGTGTGAAATGAGTGAACATGGGGTAAAATACATATTTACTTTTTACACACCAAAGCAAACTCCTACTCCTCATTCACACATCTCCTTCTATAGCTGCATGCAAGTGTGGAGAGAGCTCATGCACTGGATCCAAAGGGAAAACAGTGAAAACCATGAGAAAAGATAGGAAAGTTAGCTCCTTTCCAGAGAGCACAGAATGAGTAAAGCCTGAGCAGCCTCCAAGGGACTCTGAAGAGAAACATTACATCTATTTGCTGAGTCTACTTTGAGTGCTAAAACCAGCATTTGATAACTCATTCCTTGTAGAAACATACAGGTAACAAAAGCAGCAGCTAATGACTCCTAATCACCTGCCAGCCAGTGACAGAAACAGGTTGCCAAAAGATGGACTTTTGGTGTGGTTCAATACAGTAATCTCTACAAGAATGGGATGTGAATAAAAATTGCAACTCCAAAACGAAGCCAAGCAGGTTTTCAGGGATATACACACAAATGCATATTCAGGATAACCCTCCTAATTACCCAGTTACATCATACAGCACTTAAAGTGGTATCTATTGTCTTGGACTTGAGTCTACAGGATCAAATTTCAATATTTTGCCTTTCAAACCAACTAATGATGACCTGTCTTGGATACCAGAGGAGAAGGTGGAAGGAATTCCATTTTAAATATTGTTCCGTTTAGCAAATTAATTTTGCATTTTATGGCTTATTGTAGTGGAGTCAGAACTTTTTCTGTCTGTGTTGTCTGGGAAAGACCTGCCCTTCCAGTGATAGCAACAGACAAGAGGTCATTTGCTCTGTGTGCTTGAGCAAACTTACAAAAGCAATGGAGTATCTAGCAGATTGCAAATCAGTTTGAAATATAAATGTTTTACCAGTGACTAAAACCAGGAGTTTTTTCTGTTCATTAATTAGTCAGCTGCTAAAGTTAATTCCTCTATGGTGTTTAGATTGCCAGGGACCCCATAATTTGCAAGTCACCAAATTAATCTTGCTATTTCCTACCGCCAGATTTCTGGTGAGTCCAAGAAATCCTGTGAACAATCTCATGCTAGTTAGACAATTCTATATCACCCTTCTGCCAAATCCAAGTCCTTGCAGTCTTGTTCACATGGCAGTACAGATGACAAGGCAGCAGCTGTGAGCTGGCACAGCCTGCACTGCCTGCAGTGGATAAAGCCACTGAGGCCACAGGCTGCATGGATGTTTCCCACACCAAATACAACTGCCATGCACAGAGCACATGCTCAGGACTTGTTCTGGTAAAGTCTATTTGCCATCAGCAGCAGGGTCAGTGCAGAGACACAGTCCTGCTCCAAACACACTTCCTGCAGCCTTTCAAACATCAGCAACACTGCCTGGGCTTGTCCAGAGCCACTTGCTGAGTTCATCATTTCAGGGGAGGTAGGAAGCCAGTGCCCAAATCAAGACTTCTAAACCAGAACCAGAGCTTTCTTCCCACCCCACATGAAGTGGGAGAGAGATGCAGGGACATGGATGCAATTTTAAACAAAACCTTTTTGTGTATCTCAAGCTCCCTCCAAATACTAAACCCAAAAGCGTTAATCCTTCTCCACCCCATTTTGGGAGTCTCTCAGCCAGCACAGCTTTTACAATGACATGCTCCTTTCCCTGATCCTGACTTATGCTGATGTTGTTCTGGAATTGATTACTGGGGTAAACTGCTTAGTGGTGTCTCTCCAAATCAATATTTCACTGCTCTCAAACCACTCACTTGTCGTCCCTCAGAGCCAAAGCCCATGTGAAGTGCCCAGTAACTCCAGTAGAATTGTAGTGAAGGCCAGCAGTGCAGATCCTCCACCACGCTCAGTCAATCAATCTTTATGGATTTCAGTGGAGCTGCACTGATCTGCACTAGCTGGTGATTTGGACCAGCCTCATTACCCAGCAGGAGCCTAAAGAAGTTTTTCTACCTTTTCACATCGCCTATAAAGCAATGGGCAGATGTACAGCAGCTCCTTTGGAGCAGCTCACAGCCCACACAGCAGCAAATCACCACAGATGCCTGGTTCTCACACCACAGGGGCTGCAGGGCAAAACCACCTCCAGAGCTGCACTCACAACTGCTGCAGCTCAAAATTCAGTTTTCTCCACAGAGCCCAACTTGATCCTGCCTGAGAATCCCCCTTCCCTTGCCCTGCCAGGTGTTCTTTGGGAGCAGAAGCAGAGGCTGAGGTGGTGCTGGGCGCACAGGCAGGGCAGGAGAGCATTTCCCAGCTCCACTGTGGGTTTGTAGGTAGAAAAAGCTGCACTGTGCAAAGCCTGTGGGTTTATAGGTATTTCCCCTCACAGCAGTGTCTGGAAGGGGATGTATGTTCTTTTCCAGTTTAGGTCATGATGAAGAGTAATTCACAGCCCTCAATGCAAGTGAATTTTGTGCAAGGATCTGGCCTAACCCACATACAAAGAAGGTGCATCCTACAGCAAGTTGATTTCTCCCCCATAAAATATATTTGGGCCTGAAGCCAATTACCTTGGTGTATTTTTCATGCTAACATTTAGGTCAGAAGCAATTGAATAAAACAAATTCAAATTCCTTTTGAATTTTTAGTCTTTATTGTGGTTTGCTTTAAAAGAAGACTGGTTCTCAGAAAGTCCCAGGTAACTGAGTACATTGAGGCATTTGTAGCCAAGCTGGGCACTGAAAAAAATGGGAGAGGGAAGCCTTAAGCACTGCTGCTGAGCACTGGTCTGGTAAAAGAGGAAATTATTCCCAGCTCCCAAACTGCAAAGAATTTGGGTAGAGTTCCTTATTTTGTAAATTTGAATTTATTTTAATTTAAATAATTTAGCATTATTTCAGCACTGTTTAAATTATTTTGGCCAAACTAGTAAATCTGATAATTCAGGACTGAATATAACCAATTAGATTTACTGTATGATGCACCATAATCTGATCAAGCAGTCTCAAAGGATTTGGCTTGTTAGCATTTCAAAAGCATAGGAGGTTTTTGAATAATTTATTACATTTCTTTCAAGCTCATCTTTGTTAATTCATTATGTAAAGATAAGGCAGATGTTTTACAGAGACCATATCTGTGCCATATGTATTTTAACTTGTTTTAGATACTTTAATCTGTTGCCAAAGACATCCCCTTTTGACAGACAGCTCTGTGAAAGCAACAGGTACTCAAAAGGTTTTAGGAGCAGATGAGGGATGTGGCTTTCAAAATTCAGTTTCAGAGATAAGGGAATTTCCCACAAACTCCCCTTTCCGAGAAACATATTTTGTTCATTTACTTCTCCCTGGTTTCCTGTCTCCAGCCTCTCTGTCTCACTCAAGTTTAGTTTGAACACATCCACTCACCCTTCTGCTAGGAGCTGCGACATTTCTTGCACCAAAACCTCTGAAAACAGAATCCTTAGCTGGGTTAAACAAACCCACAGCACCTCAGTTCAGCCTGATGGAGATATTTTTTCCCCTGCTCACTAACAAGGTTGTGAGCTGGCATTTGCTCACCCAGCTCAGTACCAGCCAGAGCAGCTCCTGCATCCCCAGGGGACACTCACCACAGCTTATTGTGCTTTGTTCTTCTGCCCAGCACGAGTTATTCACCAGAGGCTTGAATTCTTGTGAACAAACTTTACCCAGTTCCTTTGGAAAAGGGCACACGTTCATTGCTTGCTCTCTTTTTGGGAGCTCAGGGCAGCAGGAGAACTCTCCAGGCTACAAACACACAGCACAGGGCCCCCTTCTGCATCAAAAAACCAAATAGTGACCAGCTCTGCTCACCTGGAAACCTGCAGTGAAAATCATCTCACCTCCTAAGTGGTAAAAAACATCCCACAAGCAGCTGCAATTCCGACTTGGAATGTGATGGATCTGGAGCTTTCTCCCTACTGAATATAGGATTGTAGACAGCAACCTTAACTTGGCAGATTTCTAAACCTAGGATGATAGAAACCCAGTGTTCTTTGGCTAGAAGAGGGACTAAAATTCTTCACTTTGAGACTGCAGTTGTGAAAAACAACACTGCTGATGTATGCAAGCAAGATTATGGTCTTAACCCTAGAAAAAAGAAATTACTTGGAGATTTCCTAGAAATCTCCAGCAGGTCAAAAGATTTAGGCAACTTGAAAGGATGTTAGCTGGAACTGAAGGCTATTTGAAAGCAGAATTGCTACAGACATGTAAATGAGAATTCTGTAACCCAGCAAGCACAATGAATGAATAAGCATTACTGCTCTAAGTGAGGGCTGGGACCATCTGAGCAGGTTCCTGCTGCATCCAGTTCAATATTGTGCTACCCAGGGGCAAACAGCCATGTAAGTGTCCTTTGAACCAAGGCTGACAGGGTTTGCTATCACAGCTCAGCCAAACTTCTCCATTTTAAGTCTTTTGAGGGTCAGGACTCAAAAGTTTGGCTAAGCTATATGGTCAGCATCTGCACCAAAAAGAAAAAATCTGTGCATGCAAGCACACCTAAGATGGATTTTTAACTCACATTGTGCTGGTGCTCTCGTGCAATACTGAGCTAAAAAAGAAATCTGGCAATAAAATTGGAATAATCCCAACATCTAGCAATTTAGATATTTTTTTTTAAACAATAATGAGCTTTGAATTATGTCATTAGCTAGAATGCAAATTCTGCTCCAGGAAGTTGTATTTTATCTTGATTCCATTTTCAAAACCATCTGGACGTAAAGCACACAGATGAAGTAGCATCAAAAATACACAGCTATTACTAATTATGGTATGCTGGGCCATTTCTCCCACCACCTGCTAGCAATGACACAACATTACTCAAGAATCAAGCTTGATAAGCTTGATGAATAATTTTAATATTATTTTATTCAGCTTGCAAATTATCTCTGAGCAGATTTTTTTCTCCCCCTACCCCGCCCCATATCTATCTTGTTATTTAAAGTTAGTCACAATGGTTTCGGTGACTAATTTCTGATCTGACACTTGTTTATGAGAACTGTGTTGCAAGCATTTGAGATTTGAAATTCAAAATTTGGTGTAGTTTAGATTTGACATGTAATTCAATAGTGGCTTACCCCCTGACTAGATAACAACCCAGTCATCCTCCCAGGGTGGAAATTTGCATAGGAGGACTCAAAGCTCACTTTTTACCAAACTGTAATGGTTCCTTACAGTTTGCTGCCCCTTCATAGAACATTCTGAGAATGCAGCAACAGTGGAAATACCTAAGGAAGGTGGAGGGTTGAAGAAAAGGAAGATGTAAGGAATTGCCTGAGATTTTCTAGTTTTACAAGATCAGCTTCAAAACAGCAATAGAGTCAGCTGTTCCAACAGTTCTTCCCTATATGTTCACCCCTGGATCAATTGGCAGAAGCTTCACAAGCACCAAAGGCAGTGACTCTGTGGAAACAACTGCTCATGTCCCTGCCATTTCCTGCACAGGTAAGAGGGGTTCAGCAGAGCTCTAATCCTGTAAGAATCACACTGTGCTCACTGAGTCAAGGCTTCTGCTTCCTCACATTTCCCATCTTTTAACCCCCAGGACAGGCATCAGTTCCATTTTGAAGCTGGCCACTTCTCACCCAGGAGAGGGGTGAGGCAGGAATATTTCATTGTAGGAATATTCCTACAGTCTCCCCAGCTGCTCAGATCCAAGCCTACATTTTGGGAGGGATGTTATCACACTGTGGGTCAAAGGAGATAGCACATCCCCTCAGAGCAGCTCAGGAAGTTTCTCTTTCCATTCAGCCCTGTCCAATACTGAAAAAAAGCTTAAACACAAGGTAAGCACCTCCAGGAGAAATATTTTCAACCTACCCACATGGAGCAGAATGCTGGGAGAAATAAGTGCCTGGGATTGGTGAGCTGAGCACTGAGAAGGAGCACAACCACTGCAAACCACAGGGATCAGACCTGCTGGTGCCTCCACGGGCACTGACACTACTCTTGCAGTCACATATTTCTGGAAATATCCTGCAGCACATGCTGGATTAAATAAATAAATAAATAAATTCAGAGACCATTCTCTGGCTGATATTTTGCATGGGTCTGAAGCACTCTAAAAGGATAAAACATGAGACTTATGAGAAGAACTTACATTTTCAGGACAGAACAGACTGATGAAAGAGCAGAAAGTGCCTATGAGGCTCTGCCCCATCACAAGGGCAACTACACCTCATGCAACAACACCCAGGGCCCAAATGCTCTGATCTTATCCCACTGGTTATTTACACAGCATAGCACAAGAAAATCACAAAGGTGCCTCCAGCCCAATGTTTATGAATATGTCATCACAGAGGCTTCTAGAACTGCAATGCTCTCCCAACTGCCCTGTCACAGGTATCTGAGAGCATGCAAAGATGTGTCATAATCCACATTAAACTTAATTATTAATTAAAACACCTGAGAAGAGTTAAAGTTCAGAATTAATTTTATTCTATTAATTATGATTAAAGTACTTTTCACAACTTGCTAGTAGCACTTTCTTCACTAAGGCAGTAATTTCACTAATTAGCTCTCATCCACAGGTCAGCTTCACAACTACCACTTGGGTTTGCTTTGTAAAAAAAAATTAAAAATCAAAAAGAGAAGGCAAAGCCACACTTTCCAATGAAAAGTTCTATGCTTCAGCTCAGGAAGTTATTTCAGCTATATCTCCTGATTTACAGTTCTGTCCTAGGCAGAAAAAATGCACAGTCAAGTTCCTCACAAGTTTAATTGATTAACACAGGACCACTTTGATAGAAGATTTGACTGAGAAAGAGAGAGAATCCTCCTCAAAGCTGGATTAACATCCAGTGGTTGCTTCAGATTAGCTCACAAGTTCTGCCTGTTTCTCAACTATGCAAAACAGTCACAAGTTTGCTGCTTCCTGGGGGAAAAAAAGGAATCCTGGAAGGTTTTGTGCTGGTGTTCCTGGGGTGAAATGCTCAGGTTCCCCTCTCCACAGTGATGTTTCCCAGCAGTGCACAAGGTCTTTGGCTATCTGTCAGGGTGACTCACACATTCACACTGGCTCCTGTTTGATGTTACTCACCAGGAAAACAAAGCTTTTGCCTTCCTTCATATGACTTCTTTATCTCCAGATCATAATTTATTGTGTCCTCCTTACTAAGGAGAATTTTATTTAACGGAGAAGAAACAAAACTAGGTTTCAGAATCATTTTTTTTCCTGAAAATAAAATGCTTTGTCTGGCACAGCTGGGCATAGACAGCACACGTTACTGGCAGCAGCAAGTGGCTAAAGCAAGGATAACAAAAGGATAAAATCCAAGAAGTGGGGAAAGGACCTTGGCACTAGGACTGCAGGCTGCAAATCTGTTTCTGTGTTTATCCCCAAGGGAAAGGGGAAGAACTGGGGTTTAGGTGGTTCTGTGGGGCCAGGAATAGGACACAAGGTGCTGCCCCTGGATGAAGCCCTGCTACAGCAGCAGTCACAGCCCTGGCCCCAGGCAGGGATCACAAGGCAGCATCACAGGCAGGAGGTGAGCAGCTCTGGGCTTTACCATAAACTGCAAACTACTATAAAAGGGCCTGTAGGAGGAAGGAAAGAGGAGAAACACATCTGATTTTTTAGACCTCCACCACAGCTGCCTAGCTCCAGCTGGCTTGGGAAATGACTGTGCTGGGGCCCAGCTCTCCTGCAGTCAGGGACATCTCTCCTACTCAGTGCCTCCCAGAGAGCTCAGGAGGAATGTCAGGGGTCTCAGACACCTGAGCCACACACCCACTGGAATCACTTGGATGTCAAGACTATAAAAACAGGTCTTTTTCCTCAAAAGCACCTGCTCAGAAAAAAACTGAAGTGTCTCATTTTGAAACTACACGAGTATTCACACAAATGTTAAATATGAACCTGGGCTTCACACCCAACAGGCTTCTGAAGAGCCTGAAAGTCACCCAGAGGATTTGTTCTTGGGCAGTCTAGCCCTGACACCATAGGAGCATCCAGGTTTCATTAGCACAGCTCTGTGCATTTGAGAGCACCACAGACCACCAATCCATAAACCACACAGCCATGCTCTAAAGACAGTAACAAAGCTTGTAGTGCTTACCAGCCACAAACATTAAATTGTATGTATTGTTTATTTAAGAGCATCACAAGGTTCTCATTTGTGTGATTAACAGCCTGCTCAGTGCTATAATCAAATTAAAAGCCCGGATCTTTGCTGACCCCAAAACACTTAAAACAATCAGGAATAGCTAAATAAGAGCTGTTCTCCATTTTACTTTCCCATTTTACCTTTCCATAGAGCTTTCTCCTCCACACAGCCCCCAGCAAGATGATATAAGTCCTTCCAGGTCCTTAAAAGCATTCCCACAGAACTATTTTTAAGCCTGCTAAAGTCACCTTGTTAATTGTGTCTTCTCAACTTCCTCAGCTGACCACTGCCAAGGGTGACTTCATTTCAGGGAGGAATTTGACTGTTTATGTGGATATTCACACAGCACAAACTTTAGCAGAACAAACATCTGAGCTGGGTCCTGATGTTCTGTCGCACAAGTGTTGACGCCAGCAAGGCTGTATTCTGTATTTTGGGGTTCAGGATTTGGTGAGCACCTGTGTTGATCAGGAATGTTAAACAGCACATGCTCAAGGGGATGGTGTCTTAAACCCCTCACTTAACAGGCAGGGCAATGCTGTGCCTGACTCAGGTGTAGGAGACAGGCAAAGCACCTGAGCTGATGTTAAACTACCTGAATGTGGAATGAATAGAAACACGGGAGAGAGCCTGGCTGCCCAGTCCAGGCAGGGAGCAGAGGCTGGACCTGGTGCTGCTGGTGTGGCTGCAGGCAGGCTGCTGGCAGTAAATGAGCTGGCTCCAGCAGAGCCCACAGCCACAGCACAAATCACCTTCACAGTTTCCTCTGTGCTCTCCACCCTGACCACCGTGTCACCTCTGCAGTCACCCAGGCGGCGGCAGCAGGCTGTGCTAACTTTGCTTGCTCTCACCTCCTCCTCTGGGAAAGTTTTGGGCCTCCTAACTCTTGCCACCAGCTGTCAAGATTTTTAGTTATTGTTTATCACAGCATTTGATTGACCTTGATTGGCATCCCTGTGAGAGGGCAGAGCTATTGTCCTGTGGCAGAACTGGAGAGAAGCACAGAGTACCATCAGTTTTGGGGCAGGTAGAGAAGAGCAGGGATGTTGCTCCTCCTTTGACTTCCCCTTTATAGCTCTTACTTAACAGCTGACAATGCATTTTCTTGAGTTTAGCTTTATCTTAAGTGGGTCAGACAGTCCTGGCTGCTGTTTCCTAATGCAATGCTGCATCTGGAGAGGGAAGAACAAAGCCCAGCAAATCCTGGGAGGAAGATTTTCCCACTTTTAGAGAGGGCCCCAGCATCAGTTCAGAAGTATCAATGGAGCTTCTCAAACTCCAGCCTCAGGAGCTTTGTTAGGTCCTTGCTTCTCAGTCATACACATTACAAAGCAAGAACAGACAAGAATGGCTTAAAAATACCTTCACACAGGTCAGCATTGGTCCTTCCCTGGGTTACATCTAGGAACTTTCCTGGGTTTTATCTCTATGAATTTTCTCCTCAGATAATGTTTTGCTATGGCACAAAACCCCCAAGAATGAAGTAAGAACAAGTGTGCAGTAATGAGGGCAGACCAGCCTACATAAGAAAATGCAAGAAAACAAAACTTGACATTTTGGCTAAAAAATAACCTGCTCAAAGACTGTGTTTGGAACTGAAATTTAGAGTCCATTATAGTTTATCATTTGTTTAAATACCCATTGGACTTTAATGCTTAAGGGTATATGAGATACCTTCAGTTTGTTGGGTTCACCCAGGACAAGCACAACTTTAGTCTCAGGTCTTTCTCCTCCATGCAGAAAAGTAATACATTACCCCAAAGGCAAAGGTGATATAGAAAGTTTCACCAGAAATGACACTGCTCTTATGAAACTGAAATAAACCAAAACCTGATTCAATAAATCAGCAAGTAATTGAGTTCTGTTTTTCAGTAGATGGTGTGGCATGCAATGCCTGACCTCTGAGCCCAGGATCAGGCTCTAGCAAACACCCATCCTAAAAAATCACAACTCTGCTCCCCATTTCCAGTATGCATTAACAGGAAACAATGCTCAGCATCTGACCTTTCCAGATACATTACTCTCATGTGAATGTACCATAAACCTCCTACATGGCTGCATTCACCCTAATCTGTCTAAACCAGCTGCTATTCCACCACCTTTACTCCCACTCAGTACCAGGCTGATGAAAGAGCATCTCCTAAGCATTCCTGACTCTATGATATTTAGGGAAAAATAGATCTCATTTAAAGAGGCATTTTAACAAGCATCAAGATCTATGTTCAATGGATATTTAATGTTTTAAAATAGTAAAAAAAAAAAGACTGAGAAGATTAAAGATTTTTTCAAAGGTTTGAAATTGAAGTTGGCACAAGTTCAAAGATGCTGTAGTTTGTTAAAAGGCAAGAAGTATAAAGAATTTTAGTAACATAGGTTCACTAGTCCATCCCTAATTAGAAACATGATGGAGTTTACACTACAGCAGGGGATTTTGGGTAGAGAAAACAAACAGTATTAGTAGTAAATAGATATTTATATTGTATTTGCGTTTACACTTGGGCTCAGCATTGCAATCCCACACAGAAAATATACAGGAAACCCCAGAGTTCATCCATTCTGCAGCAGTTTTTGCACTCCCTATTTTCTCCTTTTTCCCTGTAATGCAGCCCAGACCTCTGTGATGCAGCATCACCGCCCATATGCTGCACACCTCCCTGGGGTTCCAGGAGGATCACCAGGACATGGAGCTCTGTCTGGGGGGCTGTGTGTCCTACTTCCCAACGACAGCACAGGCATCCAAGCCCTCTCTGCATTCACACTGAACTCTTCCTAGAATAAAAATTAAGCAAGGCACACTAACTAGCAGCAGCCAAAATCCTCCCAGCACTTTTTTCCAGGCAAGAATAGGGAGGCAGAAACCAGCTGCTTAACTACATCTCCGTGCTGTAATGACCTGCCATGCCCTGCCCATACTGGAGACAGTGGGGTGGCCTTGATCCCTTAAAAGATATTGGCTCTCAGTGAAGGATGAGCATCTGCAATTAGCAGCACAGACTGGTTTCATCCCTCTCCAGTGCCCGGGGGAGCCGACTCTCAGAATAGCTCCAGCTGTTTAATAAAGCTCAAATCTGCTGTCTAAAGGTTAGACCCTTTCTAAACCACAGTAAACACTTCAGGTGGCCTGGCCTTGTGGGCCACTTGCACAAAGGACTCTGCATCCCTTGTCCTTCTGTGATTTAATGGCACAAAGTGAATAGAGCAAGAGGCAGAACTGGTGGGGGTGGTCCCATCACCCACAGAAGGGAAGGCAGAGAGCAGCACTGCCAAACCTGGGGCACACAAAGGCACGACAGCTCACTGAAGGCAGCTCATGGGCTGCAGAGGGAGGTGGGGACCTTGAGATGAACTGCACACAGTAGCAAGAGCTGCTGAACACCTCCAGGCACCTCTGCAGAGGGGAGAGTACAGTAATTTCGCACTGATAAGCCGCATCTATTTCACTGAAGAATCGAGCCAATCCCAGAAGTGCGGCTAATCACCCGGTACGGCTTATTTATGGACAAATTCCAGCGAAATGCCAAACTGGATGTGCGAGCTGGCCGGGGAAGAAGCTGCCGCGGAGCTGCTGCTGGCTTCCGTGCGAAGCCGAGCCCACTGAGCCGCTGCTGCTGCTGAGCAGGCGGGGGCCGTGGCAGCCAGCGCTGGGGACGGGAGTGCTGGGGCCTGCAGCACAGGGAGGGCACCTGGGGCCCAGGGCTGCATTTAAAGGTTTCACCGGTCTGTGAAAACTGTTTGCAAATTGAGCACCTGACAGCAAACCCCACGCTCACGCGATTCTGTTACTAACTCATTACTTTGTTGCACATGGATCCTCACTTCAAAAAAAACACAAAAGTGTGGCTTATTACCCGGTGCGGCTTATTTATGGACAAATTCTGTGGTCTTCCCAGCTACCTGGAAGTGCGGCTTATAACCAGGTGCAGCTTATGAGTGTGAAATTACTGTACAGTGCTGCAGTTCATCCAAATGTAATGATGGACTGGACAACACAAAAACACGCAGCAAACTGGTATGCAGTGTAACAGTGGAAAACCTAAGCACGTCAGATTAGAAAGGGGTGGGGGTGATGCCAATCCTGACAGCAGAACTGTGCACAGCCTCTCAGGGAGGTACCATCCCCCAAAACAGACAGCCCATCTCCCACGCCAGACATGGAGCATTCATCCTCCTTCATATCAGGCTCTCAGTGCAGGCATTCACACTTGTCAAGATCTCACCCATTTCCCATCTTTCTGGTGTGAAAATAAGTACTATTCAAAATGAAAGGGAAAAATCCAGAGAATGGGGAACATTTGCATAAAATTAGATAGGAGAGGTTTCAGCAACACTTCTTGAGTAGATCAGGGTGGTTGCTGAACTATCAGTTTCAGTACCTCAGAATCTAAGTGGAGCAACTGTATGTTTTTGAGCAGTGGCCTTGACACAACCATTATTTCTTTTTCCTTTACTCTGAAGTTTCATACCTGCTGTGCAACATCCTGCTGAGGCCAGTGCAGCTGCCAAACACCAACACCAGCACTCTGTGGGGAAGCTGAGCCATTTGTGCTCTCCTTGGAGCCTCCATTGCCTCACTTGCACAAGCAGCCTGTGCTCTGCATGGTTCTGGCAAAGCTCCACCTGCTGTCAAACCTGCCACCCTCAAGGAAGCCCCCAGGGACCTCAGGACCAGCTCATTTAACTCAAGCCTCTTTTGCAAAGACCACTGCAGGGCGCCTTTGCAGCAGCACAAACCAGTGTCCCCACTGCACCCTGGCTTTTAAGAGTGACTTTCAAGAATAGTACCCTTCTCTGTGCCTCACCAAGTTAAAAAAAAAAAATCTCATATCACTGCTTGCTGAAGGCTGAGATGGGAGAAAAGTTTCCTTGGCCAACAGAGTTGGGAGAAACTTTTCTTTCAAAGAGTCCAGGCTTTCCTGAAGTCTGCCTCTGTTAATAAAATATTATATATTAAGAACCAATTGCAACTTAACATCACCAAACATTCACTGTCTGTGCTTCTCCTGATGAGCAGATGAAAAGAAACTGGTCCATGTCTGGAAGGCTCAGAAATCAAAGATATTCAGCCCATAGCACTGTGCCTGCACTCAGGAAGACAAGCTGCAGGATCAGCCTCTGGTAAGCTCACCCTGCTTCTCAGAAAACACAGAAACAAGGAAATATTCCCAGCATTTTTCACTTGGGTCTCATGTGAAGACTATTTTTATTAAAGCTAGGATACCAACCCAGCAAAGAATTTGCTAAGAGAGGAACTGCACAGCAGACAGCTGAGCTCAGGACAGCTGGAACAAGGAGGCAACACCCAGCAGGATGAGATTCCCTTGGAAAGTGGCAGCTCCATCCTGGCCAGCCAGTGTCACTGCCAGCAGCATGTACAAGCAGTGACTCAGTGTCTCTTGCACACCTCTATAAGAAATAACCCCTTGGTATAAGGATGGGCTAGTCTGTCTAATCAATCTGAGGTTAGGCAAAGAACAAAATGGGAAGAAAGGATGAACATACAGTGCCAATTATTTTTGGAGCCTCTCCACCCCCACCTGAGTCTCTGTCCCTTGCAGCCTCTAGCTTTTTCCCCTCCAACATCACTTTTATCACTCCTGCCATTTGGTTTCTTAATTCTGCCTCATCGAATCAGTGAAAACTTTATCTGTCTCTCCCCCAAACAAAGTGTCAGGGAACTATTTTGGAAGAGATGCCAAGAGCATATCTTTGTGCTGACAGGCAAAGTCTGAGAAACTGCCTAATCATGGTCCTGATACCCTGTGTGACAGTCAATTCAGTGCATTAACTGATATTTTATGGCATTAAAGAGATAATATAAGTTTTTTTAAAAGCTCCGGATGCCTAATCTCTGGTGACATCTTTAACTCTGGCTGCCAAAACTTATGCTTACTCATCCATTGTTATCCCCTGTCCTATGTTTTCTGAATGGGAAGTCAAAAAGCTGAACACATTTGAACCTAAATAAGCATTCACTGACATCAATGGCAGCAGCAGCTATACATCACTGACATGCTTTATATTTTAAGGGGAAATGAGTTTCTTGCACTGTATTTCAGCTATTGCCCTTCCCAGGGAGAGGAAGGAGGATGGGAATCAGGCAGGGCTGGGGTCAGTGCTGGGCAGGCAGGAGCAGACACAGCTGGCAGATTGTGAAGAAAGAGCTCAAAGTGATTTTCCATAGAGGGACTAGCTTGAACCAAAGGTAGAAAAACTTACCTAAGCATATAATGACATATTATTAGTATATAGTTACGGTATTACAGTGGGTAACAGGATAATGTATTTATAGAATAAATATAATGACCACCTAAGCTTTAAGTAATACATTTGCAGTAACCATAGGAATTTCACACTGCTTTCTCTCAGTCAGCCCTGGGCAGCTCTGGCTGGTCCTGCTCCAAAATGAGGATGTCCATCGAATGCACAGAGCTGCACCTGCCCCACTGCCCCGCTGCTGCTGCCTATCCCAGGACCTACTGCAGGCTGTGTGAATTCCAAAGGAGCCACAACCACTTCCACCCCTGCACCAGCACGAGGAACACAATTCCAGCACCACAAGCACCAGCCTCACGCACTGGGTTTGCCCCTGATCATCATGGAGTGGAGATGGGAACAATTGGGCAACAGTCATTTGTCCTGCAACAAAAGGATATTTTACATATGTTTCTCATAACATCATAGCAAATTTTTATCAGTCATTATACAGCAACTTATTTTAATTCGTTATGATAATAAGTCTCATTTTTCTGCATGTAGTCTATTATCCCTTCTATCCCAGCACTATTCTTCCTTTACTTTCCACTTGGGTTGTATTGTGGAAGTGAGGCATGAAATATCTACAATCGTAATATGCTCAGAAAGTATTGCTTTCCAAATTCAAAAACTAGACACACTAGGTACACCGAAGGCTTTGATTAATATTATATTTTCACAAAAATCTTGTAGGAAAAAAATCTCTGGGTAGCTCTTGCTGCAGTTGTTACTCATGCTCGTGTCAGCAGTGCCCGCAGTGAGTTGTGCCAGCACAGGCTGGCTCTGAGCAAAGCACGGGTGATGGCAAACACCTTGCAGTGAGGCACAAGAACGGGATGAAAGGCCAGAAATGGAGAGGTGATAAAATGAGAGATGGAAAAGGAAAATCCCTCCTTCCCACTGCCGCAGGTTGCTTCCAGGAGGGCTCATGACA
>VRYO01002014.1:7771782-7835459 GCA_009812075.1 Sialia sialis
GGGACAGGAGAGCAGGGATGGGGACAGGAGAGCAGGGGATGCTGTTCCAGGTAGGAGTGCAGGGGATGCTGCTCCTGCAGAACCACACAGGGCTCTGTGCGCGGCCACACCAGCAGGAATGATGGGGAAATGTGAGTGTGTGCTCGGAAGTGTGGAGGCAGGGGACACACCCACTGGAGTTTGTTTAAATTCAGTGCCTTCCTCCTGTTAAGAACGGTGGATGGGGCTTTTCTAAACTGGTTGAGATTCCCAGCAAAGCTATTTTACGCTAAAAGTTAAGATCTCTGTAATAGGAGAACTGCATTCTGAAGGATCAGCAGCCTAAGCATTCAACTATTGTACTGTTAGCACTGAGAGAAAACACCCAATGTGATTTTTGGTTGCGTTTTCCCAAAGATATAATTCAATCACGCTCAGTCTCAGTGAAAGCAAAGCAAATGTTGAGCAGGGCTAGGGAAGCACAACGCAGTGCACACAAATTAAAGATCGTTTTTGTCCCGAAAGCCCCCTGGCTTCCCACAGATCCTCCACATCTCTGCTCCCAAGTGCACAGGACTGTCCTAGGAATAAATGCATGAAGCCTGTCCTGAGCTGCAGTGGTAGGTGGGACCATAGCACATAGAGCAAATGCTGTGCCAGATTTACAGAAAAAAAATGCATAGAATTGTTAATGTGAGAGAAGCTAGGCTCACTTAGCTTCAAACAACATCTGAGTGAGTTGATCCTTATGGATTCCCATTCCTCCTGAGGCACAAGGACCTTGCTGACCAAACACAAGTTTACCTCTGAGCCAGCCATCCTCATTCCCAGGTGTCAGATTCAGGGACTGGGATCTGGCAGCTGTGGTCCAATACAGAGCCCATCATGCTCTGCACAAACACACAGCAAGGACATGAGCACTGACATCAATGGGCTCCTGGTTTTCCTGGGGGGACACTGGGCTGCCAGTGACAGATGCCAGAGGCAACCCCACAGACTCAGGGACCAGCATAGGAAGATGCTTTGGTGGGAGGCAGCCTGATGGTTTCAGTGCAGTGCTTAGAAGTAGTTTGGGTAAAATGTACAATTCACCCCAATTTTTTTAAGTCTGGTTAAGTCTCTTGAGATGGAACACAAATAATGTTGAAATAACCAATCCATATTCTGTGGTCAGTCACCAGCCTCCCTATTTACTCCACACATTCCCTCCTGTCTATTCAACCCTGCTCTTAACTTTTGCTGTGGGATTTCAAACCTGCACTTGCAAATTTTATTTTACCATATTTATTTCCCACCTTCCTTTCCTTTCTTATTATAGCAATACCATAGATCAAAAGATTGTGATGCTTCATAAAGCTGTCACGAAACCAAAAGCCCTCTGGCTTAGGAGTCTTCCTCAGGAAGCTTTGTCAGCTCCCCCAGTTCCAGGAAAGTAAAGCTGGATCAAGTCAACTGCACAGCTTGTGACAGCACACAGCATCCATCTCTAGGGATAAACAAGTTATTTGCATGCTTTTCCACTCTTCACCATCGTGCTTTCCAGCCACTGTAAACAGTAAAACAAAGCCATGCTTCATCCTGCTGGCCAGAGGCCTCCATCTTCTGAGGGTGCAATGGCAAACAACAGGCAACTCAATTCTCTCCCAAATATGAACAAAACAATGATTCAACCCAGCTGTTGGTTTTTGTTTGGTTTTTTTTCCACATGGGTGTACAAATTAACCTGGGAGATTAGGAAATATAAATACAGTGTGGGTACCTGGCTGTGTGCAGCACCTGGGCTGTGTTTGCAGGAAGATGGAGCTCACTCTCCCAGGGATGGGACCTCCCCACTGGCCAGGTCAGAGCTGGAAAATACTCTCAGTGCTGTGACACCTGAGGGACTGGCTAACAAACACAGTGCTGCTTGCATCCATGTTTGCAAAACCAAACACTCTGAATGCACTCTCAGGCTCCAATCTCCACCTGTGGCAGCCCAGCTCCTGCCCTGGTCCTGCTGCCAGCTGGGAGCACTCCAGGCCTGGGGTGCACAGCCAACAATGCTGCCCTTCCAGGGATGCTGCAGAGACAGCCTGTGTGCACACATCTCAGTTAAACACAGACTTCCTGCCTGGGCAGCACCTGTTTGGATATTGTTCCTTGAGGCCAAGAGTTCATTAAACTCAACCATTAATATTTCTAAAATGAAGTTTTACATTTTCTGTCTGTTCAGTTCCTTCATTTTAGATCCTGAAGATAGAAAGGGCCTTTTATTCTCCCCTACTGCAATATTAACCCCAAGAAAGAGCAGAAACCAGAAGGAGCTGGAGGAACATGACTCTCAATAGCTTCAGAAAAATCAAATATCCTCCAAAGCCCCTTCCAATATCACACAGATTTGCAGCCCAAACCTGAACAAAACAAAATCCCTCTGTGCCGTGTAGGAGGAACATCAGCTGGCCAAAGGAAAAGGGAGGAAAAGGGCCACATTTCTGCAGCTGTGCTTGCTAGGTAGCTTTGCTAATGATAATTTAATCCATAGCCCCACTGGTCTGGCTGTGTCTGGTGTCACTGAGTGCCCCTTCAAAAGCTGCTGTCTCACTGTGAGTCTCAGACTCTCCACTTTTCCAGCTGGCTGCAGTGAGGACAATCTGCCCATCCATATCTCCAGGGGAGGCAGAGGAAGGGCCCAAAGTCCTGCCCAGGAGGCAGGAGGGAGCACATCTGAGCTGCCTCTTGTCAGCAGGGCAGTACTCCTATAAAAGCATCCTGACCAGTGAGTGTCTGGCCTTTCATTGCCTCTCAAAGTGTGACAGCAGTGACATCCTGCACCAAAGAGAGGGGGTGAAAGGTGCAGACCTTTGAATTGGAACACCTCAACCTCTCCCTCATGGTGAGCTCCATGAAGAAGATGAAAAGGCTTCTGCCCTCAAACAGCCAGGCGTCACCTGAAAGGAAAAAAAAAAAAGACACTCAACTTTCTAAACAAATTCAAAGTCAAACTCCTGATGGCAGAACATGCTGCTCTCTGTACCCTGTTTCAAGGCTTGGCTGCGAGTCAGTGGCATTTGAGCTGCAGCCAGCTGTGCCTGAGGATCCCTGGGGAGCTCCAAGCCTGGCTGCTTTCTGCCCACGCCTCTGCAGTGTCCTCACCTCTGTGACACAGGCTGGATGCTGTGCTGCTCACTGCAAGTCATGGCTGAGTCTCCCCAAAAAGCAGCACCTCTCCCAAGCTGCCCAGCTCAGCTGGGGTGCTTCTCCCTCTCCTCCCCAGCCAAAGGCAGCATTCCTAAGGACAGCTGCCAAGGAGCACCCTGCATCCACAGCACAAGAGCTTCACTCTCCTTCCTTAACCTCAGTCAAATACACTGTGCCTTGACCAAGTCCAAACAACACCAGCTGTGTCAGCCCCAGCCATGGGCAAATGTTTGTCATCCTAACACTGAAATACAGGGGCAGTTAACAGTCCTGGTAACTCTGGGGCTGTTTCTGAGGGAAGGCACAGGAGCAGGATCACTCATCTCCCTGTGATGGCCCTGTCACCAGAAACATCAGCGAGTCCAGACAAGCTTCAGGTGATGAAAACTGTAATGTGGCACAAGGATTTTCTTTTTGACCTTCAATTCTCCCTTTTGCTGAGATCACAGCTTCTCACAGCTTGAGCAGTCCCTTTGCTGGATCCATTTGTGACGTGTAATGTTTTTGTCCAAACTCCATTTCCTTCATTCCAAAGCACTAAGATTTGCTAATGACTCAGGACTCTCAAAACATATGTGCAATGCAGGGATAAAATTCACAGGCTACATTCTTTAGGCTAGAATCTCCACTGCCCTTTATTTTCCTTCAAAAAGCATAGTAACTCACACTAGGTCTTGGTGCAAAGTAAATCTACCAGCAAAAGAGAAGTTTTAAAGGGAGTCTATCTCCCTGTAATAAATAAAGTGATAGATGGGACTGCAGAGGCTGTGATAGCCCTGGAGAGCCCACGCTCTGTACAGGACTTGGAGCAGCAGTGCTCCCCAGGCATCCTCTGCCTGAACAGAGATCCCACCAACTCTGAGGAAATCACTTGCTGCAGAGTGTGGGTGGAAAGCAAAGAAGGAAGCCACGGGGATTTTTTCTAGTTTAGCATTCACAAATTTGAAAAGAGCATTTCAGGCAAAGCCTCATTTATTCTCAATGAAGATGGAGAGGCTGTGGTTTCTCCCTGTTAGTGTTTGAGAACTGGCTCCAGGGTCTACCTGGTTGTGAATCAGAGCTCTTCAAGTTCTCTTGACACAAAATGACCTTAAGAGCTTTGCCCTTCACAACAGTGCAGGGGAAGGGAGCAGGGAGTGACTCTGGGGCAGGTAAATGGCATTGTCTGTCCATACAGGGGTGGAGACTGAGACTCAGCATCCTGTATTAATCCACCAGTTTCAAAAGCCTGCCATGAAATGCATTTGAAATCTGATCCTCAATTCTTTGAAGTTACGCTTTTCACTGAATTTAGTGGAATTTCACACAGTCTCTAATCTCTCTGATTTTCTTTTTGAGCAGCCACTTGCTTTCATAAGACAGACATCCAAGCACCCAATGTTCTCTAAAAACAATAAAGCTTGTATGTGTCCAAGCACAAGAACAGAGTGAAGGGAAATAAAGGTAAATTATAAACCCCAAAAGGCAACCATCCATAAAACCCCCCACCAAACAAATAATTCTAATTTCTAATTAGAAATAAAAATATGGCCACTTTGCATAAATTCAGATCTAGGGATTTACTCCAGACACAGTCCAAAAGTATCTTTAAAGTGTATGAAATCTAGTTTTTACAGATGTGAACTAAGAGGCTTATGGAAAAACATCCATAAAAAACTCTTCTTTAAAGTTTCAGTACGACATGCAGCACTGAACTGGAGGGTTACTTTAGACATGCTTTCAGCAGCAATACCCTTGTGTAACACCAAGTGAGCTGAGGATAATTGTAATGAAACAGCCTCTGTGCCACCAGCTTTCCTTCCCTATCAGCAATCCTGCAGGATGCTGGTAACACAGCTCAGTTATGTAAGAAAAAAACACAGATTTTTGGAATGAACTCTATAAGGTGCTCCACTGGAATAGCAGGTGCAGTTCAGCACCTTTGTACAGCTCAGAACTTATTTCTATGTTAGAAAAGTCACAACTGAACAACGCATTTCAGGCGCTGCAGTAACCTGCTCTCAAATTGGGGGAACAGGGAAGCACTTCTCAAAACAGGAGAATAAACCACCCTGCAAACCCTTATTGCAGCTGTGAATCCAGACTTGCTCAGATTTACACCAGCTGAGATTCTGGCCCAAGGACTGGCAGAAAATGAGCTATCAGTGACAGAGGGAAGGGCAGGACAAGGGCAGGGCTGAAAGAGCTCTTCAGAGCAATTCTTTTCCTGTAAAATCTGTAGTGTAGCTTTTCAGTGAAGGTCCTTTGATTCCTGTTGAGCTCTGCTGGTCAATATAAAGATGTGACCTTTAAGGTTGTCTTGTATCCATGTTCTAATGTGACAAAAATCTGCCAGAGGCAGGATAACAAATATTTTGTTTGCTCTTTTTTTTTCTCCTTTCCCTTGCTTATTGGTTATGGCTTAGCTTGCCATAGTTAAGCTTAGTTAAATTTACTGGAACCAGCATTTTACCCCACATGTTCACTGTGATGAGAACCTTGTCTCCTTTGCATTAAAACTCCATGAAATTTAGATGTCTTATAAATGAGGAAGCTTTCCTGGTCTACTCTATTTACGGAATTACCATCCTGTTTAGAGTTAAATAAACCAGGAACATCTCAATGTGTCATTTCTAAAGGCAAACCCGAGTATTTAATCCATCCGTTTCTGAGGTTGTGAGATCCTGGCGAGCTTCTCTGTGGCCAGCAGGTGACAGTGTCAGCAACAGAAACCCTGAGCACATCACCAAGAGTGGATTGTTCAATCATCTGCCAGGATACAAACGCTACTTTTTTGGTTTTAGATACATAGACAATCCACAACAGGAGGCAATATTTTTCACTAAACATGCCAGTAATGAGAAAGGCCATAAAAATTCTGAGTGTCATTCCCCACTTCCCTGAGGAGATATTAGAGATAAGGGCATTAATGACACTGCAGAGGTACCAGCACCATTCTTAGCAGCATTCAGAAAAAATCCTTCACAACTCCGTGTGGATGTGAAACCAGCAGACATAAATAAAAGCACTTATAAATCAAGCCTATTAGAAGCATAAGTGCATTCAACAGTTTTTCTGGCTGATACCTTCAATGTTGAGGAGGAAGAGGATGGAAAGGATCTCGGTGTGCATTGTAGGTGACTGTAACAATTCCCTGCAGCAGGCACCCGAGGAAATCTCACTGTACCCAGCACCATGCACAGCCACACACCAGAAGGAAGCTCAGGGTTCTCCAGCAGAAGTTGCTGCTCTTGGCCATTGTCACTATCTCCCCAACATATTTAGTTTTAAGGAAGTTTTCTCATGCTCAGAAAAGAAAGCCACAAATCCATTTTCTTGATCTAATGTATTTTAATACAACTGAGATTTTGCCTGTGCAAAGGTCAAGTATAAACATTTTAAATCTAAATGGTTTGGCCAGTTTGAGATTTATCTAGTCAGAGCCTCAGGCTACAACAGTAACTCAATATACCAGAAGCGTTTTTTCTTGTGAAATGAAGATTTGAAGGTGTGCAAAGTCCCAATCATAAGGATTTTAATCATGTGCCTGGCGTCATGTCACAGATCATCTTGATTCAAATTGTGTTTTAACTAAATTTTACTAGCTGCATTAAATCAGAAGTTTTGTCTATGTTTCTCTACAGTTTAAAGAAAGCATTTATACATTACTAGTGTGATAAAGGAATGTGTTGAGAAAACAAACAAATGTCATATTGACTGCATGGTGAATCTCACCTGCATCACTGCTCCCTTATGCAGCTCAGAGCCGTGACTGTCACATGGAGGAGACTCCCTTCCCACTCAGTCTGTGTCCAAACAAGGGGTGGGGTGAACCACAGGACAGGCTGTATTTATTACCAAACAGAAAAGGAATTGTTAGTAGGTGCACTGTTGTAAAAGGGTGTCCTTACCTTGGCTTGTTTAACCCAAGCTGACAAAACAGGTATAATTTGGATTTGAATGTGGATGTGACATCCAATACCATGGCCATTTACTCACACTCTGTCCTGAAAGCACCCTTCTTTGTACCATGGATAGAGGTTTTCCCAGATTATGTTCCTCCATAATGTTTCAATAATTCTTTCTTTCTCTGTCCTCCATGCATCCATCTCCTTCCAGACACCTATTTTTTTCTTCATAGTGATTTCAAGATCCTCCTTCTTTCGTTTCCCCTTCCCCTTTTCCTCACTAACCCCATTTGGTGACTCAGACCCATTTCACAGAAAACTGTGGAGAGTAGACCTGTCCTGGGCAGTGCCAGGAGTGACCTGTGACACCCTCTGCAGTAACAGAGAAACCATCTCAGGGTGGTCACACAAATCTCACTATCTCCTCGATGCTGCCAACCAATGGGAGCACCAGGATTTGTGTCCTGCCCTAAGAAAAAGCAGGGCAAGTATTAGGCAAACTAATCACGCTGCAGGGATTTGTGTAATGAAAAGTACCTCTGCTCAGGGCTCAGAAATGGTGTGAATCAATCACATACCATTGCCAGGGGCTAATTCACCTGGTATCTTGTTATTCTCTTCTGTCATATTCACTATTGCAGCATCTGAACCTCTAGGAGCAGATAGCAGAGCCTGGTTAAGGCACAGGGTCTGTCTCAGGGCAATCCAAAGTGTTTTACACAGGGCTGCCTTCCCCTGTGCTGGGCAGCCCTGTCTGTGCCTGGGGCCTCTGCACTCTCCCTAATGCAAACAAAGTAATGCAGACTTAATGATCACTGTCATTTCCATGTGCCTACTGCTGTGTCTTAATGAAATATTCCACTTAAATTGCACTGATGCTTGTGCCAGTGAAAAGGTTCTGCAGTACAAAGGAAAGCTGGTAGTGAAACACTGCTCGACTGTTTTTGTGCTTGCTCCTGCAATAAACACAACACCTGCCAGGCTTTCTGAAGGGTAAGAAGAGAGAACAGAGGTTGGAATTTGCCTTTATCTCAGGTTGGGATATGGGAAAACCAGATGAAATGAGGATGGCAGACTGTGGGGGTATGGATTTGGCATTCATGGATGGGTGAGTGGTGTCCACTCAGTGCTGCTTGCTCCCTCCTGTCAAATCCTGCTGCTGCAGGAGAGGAACACTGGGAACATGCAGCACCACAGAGTCTTTGTTTACCTATTGTCACAAGCAGTAAACCAAATATTGGTGGGGGGAAAGCTAAAAATCTGTTCAATGACCAAATGTGTGTTGAAGGAAATAGGAGGAGTAAAATTACTGAGAAGCAGTGGGGTTTTTTTAAGTTGACTGTACTGTACACTGAGCCCAAAATAAAGACAAATAGATACCATATATGTTCTTCACCATTCCAGAGATGAACAAAAGCATTGAGCTTACCCTTCTTTAGGCCCTCAGCTCTTACAGAATTGCATGGCATAAGTGGAGGTCTCTAAATTTTGCCTCTACTTTGGTCTTGCACACCTCACCCCTTCCCCAGTCTCCTCTAAGCACTGATCACATGCAAGCAGTCTCTAGAGGCACTACAGGGTCCCAGGAACTGATGTAGGAGTAGAGAGCACCTCTGAAATCAGGGAATTCAAACAGTCTGCTTGGGCCACAGCACCCACTGCATCCTTCAACCTGTTCTCTCACAGTGAGGAAATGCTCAGGGTGCTGATGAGTTTGTGGCTGACTGATAGAAATACCTTCCCCTTAATAAAAGCCTATTTTAAGAGTGTATTTTTCAAAGCTAACTAGGTGGAAAGTAATGCAACAGGAGATGTGATTTAGTCTAGCTACTCTATAGTCCTCCTATAAATTCCTGTATGATTTGGAGTCCTGTCCTACATTTTTTCATGGTAGCTAACACTAAGAACTGCTTCAGCAGGAGAGAAATCAGCCCTATTCAGTACTGATCCACTAGTAATGGTTGAGAGAGGCATTATCTTCCCTGTTCTATCGGTACAAGGCAAATGGGGGAGGCTGTTTCCTTCAGGGAGCCAGGGCTGTGTTAGACACACAGGAAGAAGGAACAATGCCCAAGATTTGCATTTGCTGAAGGGCTCAGCACATTGCTCCCTTGTGAGCCTGCCAAGACCGACAGCACATGAATCCTTGTGATTCATCCTTCCCCCTGGTCCACCTCTCTGTATCCAGCACGGCACAGAGAACTCTGTGTGTTTATTTATACACAAAAAGGTCTTTACTTGGTACTGTAGTATTTGGGTGCTTGGCTCAGGCTCCCAAGATGGAGCATGGGTACAGACTGATCTGTTCAACCAGTATTTTCCACTTTTCTGCCAGACTGCTGGGTGACCTTGGGTAGTTTACAGCAACTTCACCTCTCACCACCTCAGTTTCTGTAAAATTATCCTGCTTAACTTTGAATGCAGCATAGCTGTCAACAGATGCAAGGGCAGGGTATATTGTTTATATATGACTCAAATAAAACCAGTGCCTAAAAACTGAAAGCAGCAAGTAAGAGAAATTGAGAAAGAAGAGAGCATAAATGTGAAATTGTTCCTCTGCCTCAGCTTTTCTCTGCCTGCTGCCCTTCCTAACACAGGCATCTATAGTCCAACTCCACCATCCAATTTACTCCATGTCAGCCACGCTAAGTTCAGGTTACCCCCAAGGCATCATAAATGACAGGTAAAGAAGCCCACACATGTTAGGAAGAGTCTCTTTAAAGGTACAGCTCTGCTGTGCTGAAGAACACGCATTTCAGGGCAAATATTTCCCTTTGGAAGGCTCTGGATATGGAAACCTGGCAAGAAGGGCAGGTGTTCGGGAAGGACACATTCCAGGCACTCCCTGGTGCTGATGCCATGTCAGCTGTGCTTGCCCCGACTGGCCTTAGTGGTTTAAGGGGAAGCATGACCCAGGGATGCAGGAGAGCATAACCCAGGGATGCAGGGATGGTGAGGCTGCCAGTCATGGACGTGTCAGGCACATGGACTCTAAGCTGTTGAAAAGGCTCACGAGTTTCTGCTGCTCAAGAACATCACATACAGAAGCTGTCTTTTCCTCCTCCAAGTAACTCCTCCTGGAGTTTATGGGAAGCCCTGTCTAAGGGTTATGACTGTCTCAGGGTTGAACTGTGCAGAAGCTGAAAAGCAGGACACCAGCTGCCCATCAGAGCTAGACACGGAGCAGTGGCCAGCACCGCCTTTGCAGGCTGTCCCCCGCTCGCAGGAGCTGATCCTGCGTGTCAAGTACCACTTGCACCATACACAGGATCCCAACGTTTTCCCTTCCAAGTGTTTGTTTAGCTGTTGTCCCGGGCTGTGGCAGGTCGGAAGCTGCATGTGGAGAAGGTTTGAACGTACCCAGCTCCTTTCAAAATCCCCCGTTGTCGGAGGGCTGAAAACCCGCGCACCTGGCCATAGGTGTGTGCATGCCCAGCCAACCTGCTCGGGAGGGGGTTCCCTTGCTCTCGCACTCATTTGCGGACACAGCAGCAGGCAGGGATGCCGCTCCGTGTGCCTGCTCTCGCCCCGCTCTGTCCTGCCTCCTGTCACCGGAGCACGTAGGGCTGCGGCCATGCCCGTGTCCCCTGTGCCCGTCCTCGCTCCCAGCCCGGTGCGTGAGTGTGAGGATGTGGCAGCGTGTGTGAGCACTGTGTCCAAGTGTGTGCACACGCTCTCACCATGCCCCCTCCCCTGGGGGCCGGGCAGCTGTGCGGTGCCCCGTACCTGTCCCCAGGGTACCCCTGCCCCGCCGAGCAGACTCGAGGCGGGCCAAGGGAGCCCGAGCCGGGCAGTGCCGAGCCGAGCCGTGCCCGAGCGGGGCGGGGCGGTGGGAGGGGGCTGGCGGCGGGGCCGGAGCGCGGCGGAGCGGCGGGCGCAGAGCGCGGCGGACTGCGCTCCGCTCCGCAGGGCGCGCACCGGGGCCGAGCGCTCCGTGAGCCGCCGCGGGGGCGGCCGGCGCTGCGCTCGCTCCCCGCCGCGGAGCCGGGATGTGACTTGCGGAGGGCTGGCGGACAGAGCTGCCCCGCCGCCCTCGGCCGCAGCGGACAGCGGGTGAGCCGGCGGAGGGGCGGCGGGCGGGCGGACAGCGGCCCCGGACCGGCTCCGGACCGGCCCCGGGGGTGCGCACCCCGGAGCGGGGGGTACGCCCGGAGCAGGGCTGCGGGCCAGCGGGGCGTAGCGGAGCCGCTCGCCGGGCTCTGCGCCCTGCGCTGCCCGCAGAATTAGCCCGGTGGCCGCCAGCAGACAACAGGCTGGATATAGGAATCCTGGGGGGATTAGACGGGATATAGGGCAGGCCGGGGGGGGCTCGGAGCAGGGGGCAGCGCTGCGGGGAGCGGGGCGGGAGGCTGGCGAGGAGGACAGTGGAGTTCGGAGAGGATGGGGAAGAAGAGCGGGGACAGGCGGGGGAGGAAGAGAGGGGAAAAAGAAAGCGAAGAGAGAAATGAGCGGAGGGACAAAAGAGCGGAGGCTGAAGCGGGATAGGTATTGTCCAGGAGGAGGCTGCAGGCGGACTAAGACGAGCCCGGAGCTGAGGCAGCCGCGCTCCGGCCGCACGGGGGGCTCGCTCGGCCTCGCTCCGCGGTTGTGCGCGGAGCAGCTGCAGCCAAGCCCGGCACTCACCGCATTCCCAGCTCAAGGGCAGTGGCAGGGAAGAAGCCGAGAAGAGCCTTTTGTTGGCCCCCGGCCGCCGCGGTCCGGTCGCGGGGCTGGCGGGAGCTCTGGCTGGCTGCGGGTGCGCAGCAGTTTTCTCTCCAGTTAATAAAAGCCCTGTCTCTGTGCTACCTCTCCGCAAAGCCACGCAGAGAGGATTTGGCAGTTATGTGAACCCTTTGTTTACACCTGCACTTAATGTTTATCCGAAGGCTAACAGGATTTCCTGCGTGCTGAACCCGTACACCCAGCGCTAGTACCGAGCAGCTGTTTAACGGGGATACCCTTGCTACTCACCAGCAGGGAATATCAGGGTTGTCTCGCTACGTCAGAAGACATCAGTTGACAGAACCCATCTGCTAGAAGGCTATGACATCAATAGAAACAGTGTAAGAATTAGCAAAGAAAATAAAAAGAAAATGAAAACGTTTGTTACTGTCATTGATTGCTATCAGTGGATTCACCACCAGGCACTATGGCCAGAAGTGCCTAGGCACACGTGATATGCAGGTTATGACCAAAGGGAGTTGAGCTCCTAGAAAATTAGAGAGATAATTTCATAGGGTATTCAGTGTCACAAAGTACTTCTAAATGAAAGCAATACTTTTTCTACATGTCCTTTTTGGAGTGGGATCGTGCTTTCTGTAACCGCGAGGCTCTAACAGAGCATGATGTGTATCTAATGCAGGGACTGTCAAAATCACTGCTGTATTTTTGCCTACAAAGCACAATTGCACTATTAATTATTATTCTGGAAATACACACGTCTCTTGAGTAGTCTGATCTCAGCTTGGCTGTTGCTGCTTTGTTATCAGTCCTGGAGCTCATTCCTCAGTTCTGATCAAAAGCAGCTGGCAGAGATCCTGTGTTGTGATTAATTCCTCACTCACTCATCTCTCCACACTTCGTGGTGGCGGTGGTTTTCCTTTGGAAATAGTACAGTGAACCAGTCTTCTGCCTGTGTGGCAGAGCAGTTTACTATTTGTGCTACTATTGCTTATATTTACTAGGTTGTTTTTCCTCTCTGCCATTAAGTGCATCTCCCTGTGTCAGCTGACTAACATTTGAACTTCAGGTACAGATACAGGAACAGAAAATGCATCTAACCATGAATAACCTAACCTTAAATCTTTGCACAATGACAGTTTTATTCTGTATATATATTCTGTAGCACCATACAGCTGTGTCTTCTCGATCCCTTTGCAAGCTTTGGTCAGAAGACTTTAGCTACAGAAAGCCTCATTGATTTTTAACCATGACAACTTTTTGATGACAACTGTGAGGTTTTTCTGTTTCTGCTTAGTTGCTTGTAATTGTAGTTTGTACCCGCTGGGGCAGCTTTGTGTCTGCAATTTCTGTAGTGACTCTATGCCAGATAATGTAATGAAGGGGACACATCATTTTCTCTGTAGAAAACAGTGGAGTTATTACAGCTGCCATTGAGAGCAGATTTTGGGCCAAAAATTGAGTACTGGATTTGAAGCTGTCCTGCTAATTGTTTGCTGCTTTTGCCTAAAATGTGTAAGGCTTATTGATTAGAATATTGATTGCAAGTGTTCCTGATTGCTCTGGTTTCAGGTATGTTGCCTTAATGGCTTTACTGAAATAAAATTTTGGAGAGGAATCTGGGGGAAAAAACAAATCTCAAGTTGCTTTTGTTCCCCGTGAAGAGTTCATGGAGTGTGTGGGGGTGTATCTGTATCTGTGCTAGAATGTTTCTGTGCCATTCCCGTGTTACTGTCGTTGTCTGGCAGCACAAGTGAAGCGCCAGCCCAGTGGAGCGCTGTTGTTACCACTGGGAGGTTGCATAACTTTAGTAACAGCTAATCTAGACATAAAGAGGTAAAAATATTCTTCCTCTACAATTACTGATTTAAGTAACAATCAGCAAGCATGTGCAGTAAAATTTTACTATAAAATCTCAAGAGGCACAGAACTGTGCCATCCTGCACAGGCTTGAGGAAGATGCTATTTTAATAAAACCCCCATAATGATGTTTTGTTTGTTTTTTGGTTTTTTTCAAAAACAAATTTTCTGAGAAAAAGACTTCACAGTTTTCCCTTAAAATGATTGAATCTGTGGTGTTAGCTGAAGTTGTGGTATTCACTTGCTGAACTTGTGTGTCGTAATGCAGTGTTTTCCCTTGTTTTTACAACTGTCTGTGTTCAGTGCTGAGTATCAGCACGAGAAAGAGAAATTTTTTTGGCTGGTTATGTCTCAAGGAGTAGATAATTAATATTGCCTGTTTTTACCCAGTTAGGAAAAAAATGATAGTAAACAGGTTAGAAACAAACTGCTTTGTTGATAGCAGTTAGGAGGAGAAGATTCCTCCTTTGGAGACTTCAGGCCTTGCCTGCCAGCTTTGGTCTGGGCAGGATCTGGTGTTTACTGAGACTCACTGACATGGGGTAGGAAATTATTTCACACCAGGAATAACTGTCAGCAGTCCTAGAGATTTCTTGGTCAGTACTGTGGCTGTCTAGGACCTTTCTAAGAGGACCACAGATTGTCCCATCAGCTTTCCCGAAGAGAGGAAGTAACTTGGGAAAATTGCTCTGGAGTTGAATGCCTCTGTATTTCAGAATATGTATTTTGAATTCTGACTATATTTTGTCACACCTTAATTCCCTGTTTCCAAAACTAACCACTTCTTCATGGAGGGGGAAATACTCATATTCATTAACCCTCCCTTCCCCCTCCCAATCACTTCCAAATAGGAAGAGGAAACAAATGATGGCCTGACAATATGACTGCTTACCCATGCAGCACAATCTCCATGGAAACAGACTGTCCTAGAATAGCTCAATCACATGAGGGTTACATGACATGAATAAAGTAACCAGAAAACTGGAAAATATCTGAGAACTGAGGATACTCACACTTAATTCATTACCCCCCAGGTCTTTGGAGAGTAGCTAATAAACAAAGCTACTATTGAAAGCAATTTAGTCCATGCTTATCATAATTTGTAAGTGATGGAACAGTGGAAAATTAACATGACCCTCACTTCAGCGCTGGTTGTTGTTACTAGTTTGAGTGACATTTAGAATGAATTTTGAATTATTTTCCACATGACCTCCTACTTCTTGAAATTGTACCACTGGTTTGGAGCATTGCCTTAGTAAATCCCAGTGGATTTTCCCCCTTTGTGTCTGCAGGCACTGACCATTTCACACTTTTTAGAATGTTTCAAACTCTCTAAAGAGCAAATTCAGTAGTTCCAGTGGGAATTGATTGCACATAAAAGGAATTGGAGAACTATCTTTGGAATGTTTTCTTCTAGTTAATTATGTACTCAAAGGGCAAGGAGATTTATTGAGCGTATATTCAATACAAAAATGAATATATTTCACTGATGATTAGTTTTCTGTCTGTAAAGTCAGTGTTTTTAATGTGGGTGTTGCAAGAGAGTAATTGAAGAGCCTGTTACATAAATCAGATATAAACAAGTGTATATTCAACCAATCCACCACCAAGTAAATTACAGACAGGTAGAAAAAACAAATCATTTGTCCTCAGCAGGTCATTGCATCGTTAGAACATTGCAGCCTTTCCAATTCCGCTAAGATTAATTTCTGTGGGCTGGCAGAGGTTGCCCATTACCCGTTTCCTGTTTGTCCAAGCCCAAATCACATTATTTGTCACAGCTTCCACTTCTGAGATGAAGGTTTGTAATAGGATGTTTTGTATCCTGTGTGAGTGAAGACCATCAAGTCATGACATGTTTATATTGGCATGTCTGCTGCCTTGGTGCCCCTAATAGGAAACACCAGAAGCTTCATCACCTGTCTCCTGATAGAGGCTGCAAGTGGCCATTGGTCATTACACAGTGAAACATTGGTTTGAAGATTCATATCCTCAGGATTTAACTTTGGTCTTTACAGAACTGTAATGCACAAGCAAATCCATAGTTCTCAGCTCCAAGACACACAGTACAGTTTCAGACAGTCGATGTAAATAGTTTTTGTGTTGGTTATGACTGATTGCACTGCTACTTAAAGTAATTTTCAACTCCTGTTAAAATTTTCAAAGTTTTCATTAAAAGCAGTTCTAGTCTACAGAATCTCTTTGGACAGGTAACCATTCAGGGCTGTTGTATGCTTACAAAAGAGCTCCTGATCGTTTCTCTGCTTTTCACTTTGCATCCTAAACTTGTCCCATGAGCTGTGTGACTCACATTGACTAACATTACTGCCTGCTTATGTGGTGCTTTTCTTCTCATGGTCATACAGTACAAGTGGGAGTCTGAAACGTTCCTCACATCAATGAGGAAAATCCTGGAACCTGCAGCACTAAGTGCTAGTGAAGGTTAACAGAGTCAGGTTTCATATCTGCTCAGTGTTTGCTCCAGGCTGCCCTTACAGGGCAGCTGTGGCCAGGGCAGACTGGGAGTTAAAGGTTACATTTTTTAACAATCTGCTTTGCTTAATAAAAGCAAATACCATAATGTGTGTTTTTAAAGCACCTAACCCATGTTCTTCCTAAAACTGAGTTGGGATTTGTCTAAGCTTTTGATCCTGATGATCAAGTGGGAAGTATTGTGTTCCTGGAGAGTTTACTATTGTCCACTTTCTGGATCCAAGAAAGTGATGCTCTGGTTTTTGTTGTTTGTTTTCTTTGAATGGCTTTGGGCTGGCTAAGAAGCACAATGAGGCATTCATTTTTGATTAGCTGATTGATGACACTGCATGTGTGTACCATTGTCACAGAATATGGGATTTTTCTAGAATACCATTCCCATTTCCAAATGAAATCTAATATCTGAGTTTTGGAAGAGGATGAAAAACGTGAATATGATAACTGCCTATTGACCAAGCATGAAAACAAGATTTTTCTTTTTTTAAGGATGTAAAATGTTTATTTTCCTTGGATTGCTTTATCCTTTAAAAAGTAATAATTTAAAAAGTGGTTTTGATTCTGCCTTTGTTCCAGTAAAAGGAGCAAGGCTGTGGGACAGTCGAATTGCGATATAGCTCACACCTGCATGAGGCCCAGTGCAACTTAAACACACCTTAAACACCTTGATTTGAGTGGGGTAATGCATTTGAACAGGTAGTAAATGTCTAAGTATTGCAGATAATGTATTATTTGCAATAGGATACTTAATTTTTTCTGGCTATGTTTTAGCCAATTGCAGGGTCAGAGTTTGGAAATGTTGTTTTCAATCTGTGCAAACAGAGCAATGAGTCATTTTGCATTCTGAGTACAACAGGCAAAAGCAGCTTTTGGGAGGGCAGTGAAGGGGGCTGGGGGGAGGCTGTGCCAGCTGCAGATCCAGTGCAAAAACTGTAAACACGGGCTACTGAAACAAGCTGGGCTTCAGTGCCTGTGAAATCCTCCAAACTCAGCTCTAGCTAAACAAATATTTTGTTGTCTCAGACAGAAAAATGAAAACCTACCCAGCCATTGGTTTCCTCCTCTTCTTCGTGATCAGCTATGGCTCTTCAGAAAACTCCAGTACTCCTCAGGGGTGTGGACTGGATCTGCTCCCTCAGTACATTTACCTGTGTGACCTGGATGCCATCTGGGGGATTGTTTTGGAGGCGGTGGCAGGGGCAGGTGTGCTGACCACATTACTGCTGATGCTGATTTTGCTGGTGAGGCTGCCCTTCATCAAGGACAAAGAGAAGAAGAGCCCCCTGGGAATGCACTTCCTCTTTCTCTTTGGGACTCTGGGGCTCTTTGGGCTGACGTTTGCTTTCATCATAAAGGAAGATGAGATGGTGTGCTCCACCCGAAGGTTCCTGTGGGGAGTTACCTTTGCTCTGTGCTTCTCGTGCTTGCTGGCCCAAGCCTGGAGACTGCGCAAGCTGGTCCGGCACGGGAAGAGCCCGTCGGGCTGGCAGCTGGCCGGGGTGGCCATCTGCCTGATGCTGGTGCAGGTCATCATCGCCAGCGAGTGGCTCATCCTCACCGTGGTCAGGGAGAACAAGCGGGCCTGCAGCTACGAGCCCATGGATTTTGCCATGGCTTCCATTTACGTCATGTTCCTGATGGTGTTCACCACGGGATTGTCGTTCTTCACTCTCTGCGGGAAGTTTAAGAAATGGAAGAAAAACGGAGTATGCCTCATTATAACCCTTTTTTTTTCCATCCTGATCTGGGTCGCCTGGATGACTATGTACCTCTTCGGGAACGCTGAGCTCCACAGAAGAGACAAATGGAGTGATCCCACTCTGGCTATTGCACTGGTGTCCAGTGGTTGGGTGTTTGTTATTTTTCATGCCATCCCAGAGGTCCACTGTACCATCCTTCCATCGCAGCAGGAAAACACACCCAATTATTTTGATACTTCACAGCCGAGGATGCGTGAAACCGCTTTTGAGGAAGATATACAGCTTCCTCGGAGCTACATGGAAAATAAAGCCTTTTCAATGGATGAACATAATGCAGGTAAAAATTGGCTATAAAGGACTATATTTTTTGGTAGTGTCAAGAAAACTCTCTGTATGAGAAATTTTTCAGGTGTTGAAAACGAAGGTCATGATAAATGCAATGATTTTCACACTGCACCTTTTTTCCTTTTACAATTTTCACTAAGATGACATCTAGTGATGGAGAAAAATGAAAAAAATGCAAGCAATACACATGTCAGGTTAAAATTATTCTTCTGCATGTTGATTATTCTTTGAAAAACTGAACAGTTTCAAATACAAAGCCAAAGCCAAAAGAATAAAAAAATTCATTGTGGAAAAAATAACCTTTATATTCAATTATTTAAATTACATTTTTTTTAATTAGCAGTTACCAACATTTAATACAAAATATTTTCCCAAAACCTCAGAAAAAAATAAAGTGGTCTGTGTTACAAATTGCTCATCCACTTGAGCAACAAAATAATTATTATTTATTATATTTCCATTAAAATGGATTTAGTGCCTCTTTGTATATCTGTGGGGGGAAAAATGCCAAGTGGTTTATGGACAGTTCAAAGACAGCCTTTGTTCTGAAGGCTTGAATGTCTGAGGTTTCATAAAGCTTTTGAGGTAATTTGCCTTCCTTGTAGAACGATGTGTGATGGCATCATTAGAATTTGCAGTGGAAACGTTTTTAAATAATTGCTGTAAGGTGCAGCAACAGTGATGTGATTCAGAGACCCAAAGGCTTGCTGGAGGTTTAGGCCATGTCAGAAATCCCAGGGATGCCTCGTGAGCAGCAGTGGGAAGCAGTGGTGCTCTTAGGGGGGTTGTGGTCTTGTGCTGCCCCACACCTGGATGAAGGATTTTGTTCCAAGTCACACTGATTTTTTTTCACTCCAGTTGAGAAGAATGCTGGCCTGGTATCGCAGGCAGTTGTTGCCACATTGCTCTGGCACCCCCTGAAAGAAGGCTTTGGGCAGGTGCTCCAGGCACTTCACCCTCCTCTTCATCTTTGTGTGTCTTTGATCTCCTCTGGGTTTGATGTTTCCCTGGGTACTGACCAGACATGGAGGAAAAGAGCATTTTGGTTTGGCACTTTTTGTATGGGTATTTTTTTCCTCTAAGTTTTTTAGCAAGAAATTTAAAGTTCTAGTAGGGAAGTTTTATCTGTGAGTTGATACCATAAGGGCAATGGCAAAGCAAAAAAACCCCACATGAATAAAAGAATGCTTGTTTTTACTAATGTTCCAAAGCAAGAGGCAGTTGCACTATGGACAGTTAAATGCACTCTTCTTTTTTTTTTTCCTGTGATGGGTTTTTTTTTTACTGTCCTCCATCCCCCATTAAATTAATTTCATAGTAAAGTAACTGCAGTGGCTTCAGTGAAGCTATTTCTGGCTAAGGCAGATCTAAGAACAAAATTGGATCTTTCACTCTGTATCATTCCTATTCATGGATGCATTTTAAAAAAAGAACTGGAAGCTCCTTTTTGATCTAATCATTCATTAATTAAGTTTTTTGGTGAAATGGATAGATGTACGATAGCTATAAAATCATTATACTATTATAGTGCAATTTATGTTCTGTTTGAATCGATCTGAATTATAGTACAATACAAAATAGATTTCCTTATCTGATGCCCTTATAATAATAATGCCTGTCATTCCTATTCCCATGGCATACAGAATTTTTAATATATCAAAACAGATTACATATTCCTTTGCAGCAGTTCTTTAAGGACTGGTTTGGGACAGCAGGGTTTGGAAACAAAACTCAGTAGCATGGTAGATACTTAAAGTAAATACTTCAATAATAACCAAGTCACTAAGTACATCCCCATGCTGATGGTTGTCAGTGGAAAAGCACCTGGAGTCTGAGAAATTGGCTCTGCAGATATATAGAGAATGTTCCCTTCTTTCATCCATTTAGTCGGATTCATGTGAGAATTCATCATCAAGAGTTTAGAAATTATCAGAAGGATACTTTCTTCAATTTCTTTATACTTAAGAATTATGTTTAAGAATAGAAGATCCACTAGTTGTGAAGTTTGGAAGACATGATAAGCAGAAAATAGAGTCCTGACTGTAATACTTGTTTCAGTAAACAGTTAGCTTTAAATAGAAAACATGCCTGGACAAACATATTTTCCATTAATTCTTGATATTTCCAGTTATAATTGTATAAACCAATGTCATAACTTTGCTCTTTTTTAAGATTTTAAGCAGCATTTTAAGAATCTGAACAGCATTCAGGTTCAAACAAGCATATGTCCTCCTTGATTCTTTCTTTCTTAGCCAAAATGTAGCTTTAAGTTATGCATTACAACAAGAGTTGCTGTATTCCAGGAGCAATGCAAACCTGTTTCAAAGTCAGCCATTTTCACAGCATACCAATCTGGGATTTTAATATTTATACAATGAGTTGAAATATCTCTTTAAAGTAATTACTCTCATAGGTGTGCCTTTAAAATTATATTAAAGTATTTAGAAAGCCTGGACAAAGAGCAGTTGACTGAGTTCTGCCTTTTCTGGAAGTGCAGTGCACACAAGTAGGGCAACCTCTGTAGACAGAGAGAATTTGCCGTAACAAGAGAAATCTGGATGTGAAATGTAGAATGCCACAGCTGTCAGGAAACCCAAGCCCAAGCAGCTCTGGTGTCATTAAATTTCATTTAATAACCTCTAGTACTACAGTCACCATCACAGCCAATGCCTAAAAGCAAAGTGAACAAAATTTAACATGTGTTAAAAAGAGGCTTTTCCATATTTGCTCAAATATCCTCATTACTGCTTGTTTTTTACCTACACATACCCTATGCAAGTGGATTTATTTAGTAGTAACGTAAAAAGTACAAAGAAAAATGGTAAAACTGGTGTGAGAAAAAAATTCAAAATGAGTATTTTTTTCTACAAGCTTTGTCACAGATTCTCATGTGAAAGTAAGTGTAGTTGTTTGCAATAATAAGGAAAGAAAATTTAACAATATGAAATTGAATTTTCTGGCTCTTTAAAATAGCTTTGAAATGACTGTGTATATTTTGTGTAAATATTCTGTGTAAATATTTTAGTGATGGTGTGCATGATAAAGATTTTTTTGTGTCTGTGTGTACTAGCAAATACCAGTGCAATCATGTGTGTTTATCACACAAGAAGTAATCAAATAGAAAAAAAAAAAAAGTTACCAACCTTGAGATGGGTAAATATCTAATAAAAAATGCTTAGCTACAGTTTAGGCATTTTCATGATTTTTTCTCCCAGTGTTCTGCAAAAATACGTAATTTTCAAATAGAGAGCAAGTGAGGGTCTGTATGTATCTGAAGTCAACAGCTGAGCATTTGCAGGGTGGAATTTCTAAATTTGCATGCTAAATCAGTACTGTTTTTCATCTTGATGCACAACTCCCAAAGAGAGGAGTACCAGTGAACAGAGGAGAGCATTTGGTAGTAGGATTCACTTAAATCTTCTACACAGAGCAACTACATCGGAGATGAATCCTGGCTTCATTAAAGTCTGTGCTGAAATTCTCATAAACTTCAGCTCATTCACCATTTCAGGCAGAGACTGTAGAATTGTAATTTGTATTAAATCTCAGAGAAGTTCTTGCCCCAGGTGCCTGAACTGGGCATGTTTCTGTTTAGCAGCTGACAGATGAGTATTGCCCGCTGTGACCACGCACGTCGTGCAGATAAATGAGCTCTGTTCCCTGGCCACGGCTGAGTTCAGTGAAGTCATTATTTACCCTCGAAATTAAAGAGGGAGTCTGTATGTGCCAATCCCCAGACTGCTTCAGAGAGAGCAGCATATCTCTCATATGCATATCTCATTCAGAATTTACATCTTGAACCCAAACTTGTACTGAAATTAATGGGGAGATTGATTTATTCCTGGTATAAACATCCAAGAGGACTATCAGTATCTTCTCTTTGGCTTCAGTAATTTGCCATGTTTAAGCTATTCAAAAGCAATATTTACTCCATCTTTCTAGTTTCTCAGAGTAAATATAATCTGAAACATCTGGAAAATCCTAATATGCTAGTCATGCTGAAGTAATGCTCAGGGGGTTGTGAGCATTGCTCACTGGCTTGAGCAAGGCTTTGGATCCCTGTCCACTGAGTTTGATAGAAAGCAAAATGTAACACATTTTGCTTAACCCCACAGTATCCAGACCAACACAGGGAGCACTTTGCAAAATGTATTGTGCAAGATTTGATGACTAAAGACATTGAGCTCCCACTGAAATGAGATTAGGCAAGCTTCAAAAATTTGGTTCCTTTTTCCCCTTCCCTGGCAAACAGTTCATTCAATGTAAATCTGACTCTTCCAAGCTCCTTCCCAAGATGTAAGGGAAACAGCTGTTCAAAAGCAACGTGGAAGTTAAAATCAGTGGCAAAGTTCCCAGTAAGTAAACTGGAAGATACTGTATGATTGCCCAGTTTTAATTGTGTTCTAAGAGTGATCTCTCTTTTCCAAACACAGCGCTAAGAACGGCAGGATTTCGAAACGGCAGTTTGGGAAGCCGGCCTAGTGCTCCTTTTAGAAGCAATGTTTATCAGCCAACTGAGATGGCAGTTGTGCTAAATGGTGGGACTGTAAGTATCAAAATGTGATGATTTAAGAAATCTTTGAAATGCACTGATATATACAACCATTACTAATTGAAAAACCTGCTTTAACTTACTCACAGCAGGAGGAAAGCTATAAATGAAAATATAGGACAGCAAGTATGCATGTAATGCTTCCTTTCCCTCTAGAAAATATGTCATTAACAAGTATTTTGCATTTGTTTACTTAGCTATTCACATCTTGCAGTGCAGCTTCAGTGAACCAAGTTTTTTTTGTGAGACAACATATTCAATGGCCCTTTCAAATTAAATTTGTGTTAAGGTATTTAACGTAACTAGTAAGTGACACCATTTCTAGTCTGATTTTTTTCAAGATGGTGTGAGTCACACAGATGTTTTCAGGCAATACATTACTTCACATAATTGTTGCAGATATATTCAATTTTCTTGTAAAATACATGTAATTCTTTGTAACTTATTTTGAAAAAAGAATCATAAAAGAGGAATATAGAATATTTTAATGTTAATAGCATCTGTTTTCCTTCCTTAGACAATGGTTTGGCATGACATTCTTTGATAGACCTGCATTTTTGCAGCCTGGTTGTTGTGAGATTGGTTTAGTGATGCCAAACAGACTTTACAAATGTTTTTCACATTATATCAAATTTTCACTTAAGACATTTCATACAGCGGGCATACTGTTGAAAACGAAGAATTTTCATTCCCACATTTTTCATGCGTATCTACATGCTTCTTAAAAATCTACTCATGAGCCAGTTTGTACTCATGTGAGTTGGGTTCTTTTTCTTTTGAATCATGAGCTGATTCCATAACTCAACCTCTACATTTAAAACCAAATAACATGAACTGATTGCAGGTTTGGTTTTGTTTTTAAGTGAAGTTTTGGCTGATTTTAGTGAACAGGAGAGACTAGAGAGAAGAATTCTCCTGTGTGAAACATGTCAACTTGAGTAAAATGAAAAGGCTTGGCTTTGCTGTCAGTAATGGATTGCATCCTTCTGATGTTCTAATTCACCTCTGCCTGTTTTCTGATACTGGAATGTGCAGCTTAGGGAGAAGGCGGTTAAAGGATATGAGGCTTGAGAATTTGGGGTTTTTGTTTGTTTTGGTTGATTCTGAGTTACATACAAAGCTCATGTGTATATATAGTCATGGGTTTACAGAGAGATAAATGCACTGTATAGATGGAAGATGAGTTTCTGTGTATCACTTTGCTCTAGAACTACCATCTGAAAAGCTGTCGTGTACATGTAGTGTGGTAACACTGATTTTTGAACAGTCTAGATCTCTCAGTTATGGGTTTATTATCCTTATTTCCAGATACCAACTGCTCCGCCAAGTTACACTGGAAGACACCTCTGGTGAAAGGCTGTAGGCTGTAGAGAATCAGAATCCTTGTTGCAGATGTTGTTCCCTGGCAGTGTGTCTTTGAGGGAAGGAATCCATAACAGTACCAGAACAAAGCAACAAAGCATCCAGGATCTTTCTAAATCCTACAGAGGATTTTGCCTAAATGTGAACACCATTGAATGGAGAATTGCAAAAACAAAATTGTAAAACTGAAGCTGAATCTAATTTATAACAGAAGTAGGCACACCTTAAATTGGCAGAGGGGATATTGTATTCTGAATTGTAAGATATTCTCGTCTGTAACTTGTGTGCCAGGCAAGCCTGGTTTTGGTGGTTGCCAGTTGCTTGCGAAATACCCTCCTCTCACCTAAACTTAATTCATGTTGCCACAGGAGATTGCCACTATAGTGTGCAAACACGCAGGATTTCTTTCCATTTTCCTCCTTTTGCTGTCATTGCCGAGGCCATGAGCAGCCCGTTTGCTCCCGTGCAGTCACACATCCCACGCGCGCTCTGTGCTCGATGCTCTGCTCTTGCCCGGAGGTGCGGGGTCTGACATGGTCCATGGGCGCTGCGGAGCCTCTCGGGGTACGTGCAGCTCTGCTCCATCGCTGCGTGTCCGGGAGCCGAGCCGTGCCTTGGAGGGTGTTTGTGCGGGGACAGGCCGTGGCTGTGGCCGTGGCCGAGGCCGTGGGGAGCAGCAGTCCGTGCTGTCTGTGCAGGGAAGGAAGGCGCTCCGCTCCTGAGCCGGGCTGGGGCAGTGGCGAGCGCTGGCCCCGGGGCACGCTCGGAGCGGAGCGGTCAGAGCCCCCAGCCCCTGTTCGTGCGAGTCCCCTCGACTGCAGGTGTTCGTGCATTTAAATGTGGTGGTGCATTTTAGTGCCTAGAGAGTAGAATCTCTGTGCTGGAGGTGGTTTGTTATTGTTTTCGTTTATTTAAGGTGGTTTCTTCCCCACTGCTCCCCTCCCCATGCATTTTCTTGAGTTGATATAAGGCAGACTTTTCAAAGGCTTTTCATCTTTGTTTTCCTCCGGGTTATTTAAACGGTTCCCATTGCCCATTTGTTGTGCCATGTTTTTTCATTATGTTCGAGCAATCATTCCTTTCTTTAACATGTAATACATATCGGACATTGAAAACATCACTGTACTCTCACTGTTTGGCCAATGTTAATCTTAGCTTTCCTCAATACTAAAAGCTAATTGTTTTTACTTGAAGGCATAGGAAACATATTACAATTAAACTTTGCATATGCTGTAATAAAAATATATATTTTCAAACTAAAAAGAAAAAATAAAGTGTACAAATAACTGAATAGCTTAGTAGCTTCACAGAGAGAAGTTACTTGCTGTATACTGCAGAAGAAAGACAAGCTTTTTATTTTTCAAGAGTCTTCCTAATTCCTCATGTACCTCCATTTCTACTGAATTAGGAACCTAGTCCTGCAGACTTGTACTCCCACGAGTAGTCCCATGGACACCAGTAGGTCTACATACAGGTACAGAAGCTGCAAGACCAGTCCCTAAGTGTTGCACACAGATATATGTATATATATATATGGAAAAATATATATCGCCATTCTTGCCATGATCATCTTATGGGGTTTTATTTCAAAGCCCTTCTCCTCCAGAAGCAATGTTTTTCTGTCATGCATGACTGAAGGAGTATGTCAGCTCCCCCCTGCCCTCCCCTCCTCGAGGCAAAGGAAGCATGTGCTTGTTTTAGGGATCCTTTATTTCATTTTGTATGTAACTAGATGGCCTTAGTAACCAAGTAGGGTAGGGGTGGATATTGCATGCTATCCAGTGACTTAGAAATACATTTTGCTTGTTATGAGCAGAGCTTTGATCAAATAAGATAATATTTAAGATCATGATAGCCACCCAGAAGACATGCAATTTGGAACAATAAAAAAATTATTACCATCACTTGCCTGCAGAATTTTGCTTTTAAAAACCAGTTAGAAAAAAGTCCCTCATAGAAACATATAAGATGACCATGGCATAAATGGTAGGACATCTTTCTTTTAAAAAGTTTATCATGCTACAACCAAGACTTATGAATTATAATACACATTTTACAGACCTTTGACAAAATCTATACAAGACATAGTTAAGAAAATTTCGTTTTCTTTTTCTAGATGTGACAGAATTGATAAATAGAGTTCCCAATCCTGCTTCTGATGAAGTTGTTTGGAATTTCAGGGCTTATGCAAAGATATGGTCAGATCTTACAAACTGCTGTTCACATGACTAGTCTCACTGGGTTAGTCACGTGGACTATTCAGTTAATTAAAAATTAGCAGGATTGGGTTTAATGTGTGGTGGTGAAAGTGTGGCAATAGATTTAGGAGGGTCTTTATTTTCTAACTTTATACAATTAGTAATGAGTAACTTTTTTTTGTATGTCACTAGTCTGTGATGTAAAATGCCCCAAAATAAAATTGTAATTGAAGAAAGGCACCTTTATGTTAACTTATATTTTTGTTACTAGTGTTTACTTTTGCCTTTTTTGAAAGCTTTCTAGAATGTAGAGCATCTGTGAACAACATGAATAAGTAAGTAAGCACAAGCCTTTCGCAGTTCTCCAAACTATAATTAGCTTTTATACTATAAAAGCTACTATGTTGTCCCTTGATTGTTATGTGATCATGGTGTTTCCATGCAGAAAATGAAACCACAAAGTATGTGACAAAAGCATCTATTACCAAAACAAGATTTATAATGACTGGTTTTTGATCAATGGCAGGAAAAGAGTTCAAAGTCATACAGATCCTGTCCTGCTTTCAGATGGGTTGAGGGTGTTTTACACTTGACAGAAAATATGTAGCATCTTCAGAAGAACACTCTCAATATATCCAGGTGTTTCTATAAACAAGGCACATGAAATACTCTAGAATTAGCTGTTTCTGCTTTTAGTCTAAACACAGGCATCGTGGTTGGCTTGGTTTGAGCTCGATGCCTTGGGTCTAACTAAAGGCCACACAAAAGGGAGCATTGTAGCTTTTATAATAAAACAATTGGATTATTCTACCAACTTACAGGATTACAAAGCAGGTGCTTTTTATTAATTGATGAGAGCTAAAGCTCATTTTTGATAGATAATATATATTTATTAAATGTATTAACGTGTGTTTTATAACGTTCCCTTTTTTCCGCTGATTGTTGCATACTGGTATCTTATTAAGTACATCTTTAAAGGATTTTCAAGACAATCAATGTGTACCATGATGACTGTACATAAGTATACAAAACTACAAAGGTTGTAAAGCATGGGCAAATGTTTTATTTTCAAAATGCTGTTCTTAACGAGAATAAAGGCTTTACTATTTACTTACAATGTTTGTGTCCACTTGGTTTTAAAATCCACACAGATTTTTTTCCATTGCAGTGAGCAGTGCTACAGAGAGAATTGCCCCTTGGTGCAGTTCCTCAATATAAGCAAAGTTAAACGGGAGGAAAGGGCTCCTAAACCACATTCCTCCACCTTTGGCTGCATTCCCACCCTTACCCTTAGCTCTGGCACCTATCAAACCCACATGAGCCAGTCAAGGAGCTCAGCAGCCAAACTCCTAACACAAAAGGGATATTTTTTTTCCCCTGTTGGCTCAGCAGTTTCCTGTTCTGGTTCAATTGCTTGTGCTTGTGAAAAGGAGGGGACAGGAGACTACAACTGGGCTTGAAGAGTTTGGGAGGAGAGTTTTATCTTCAAATGGTTTGATTTTTCCAGCTGTAAGAACCATCATCACCAATGAGGTAAAAACCCAAGGGGTGGGTGCTGGTGTAAGAGTGAAGACAGAGTCTATGCAAGTGATGGCAGAAATCCATGTGCTAGAGACCACCCATGTTTTATTAGGTGTTCAGTCACAACAACTACAATTACACCTTTGACTTCATGGAATCATTTGTTGTTCTGCTACTATCATCTCTAATTGTGAAATTACAAAGGCATGAATGTGCTTGACAGGGCGAAGCTAAAAAATAATAAGGGTTCCTTAGCAAGGGGCCCAATCTGATCTTTACTGTGCTTGGACCTGATATAAGTAAGTAGCCTGCATAAGATTGCTGAAAATGCTGACACTGGGATCTTAATTCTACACTTTCTCAGCACATGTGCTAAGTGGTAACAAAAGGGCCTTTGACTTTTCTCTCCTGCAGAATTGCAGAGCAACCCCAGCTCTTATTTGCCTTCCACTGGAATTGCAGGGGCACAGCATTTCTGCAAATTAGACTGTTCTGAACAGAGCCCAGATTTGTGTAAATTGTCACAGCTCTGCAGGAGTCAGAGAAATCCCGTTTACGATAAATGAAGATATAACACTTGCCTACGTATGGGTAGAACCCCATTTAATTTCATCCAGAGTTTTATTCCTGTTAGAAAAGATTTTAAGTGAGCATTCAGGAAAACAAGATAAACACAGATTCAACATTTTTGGCTAGATATGCACTATTCCATCTGTTTTAACGAAATTGTACTCACTTAGACTGACTGAATTTTGTTTTGGCATGCTGGATCCTTACATAACCTGCCTTTGATTTACAATACCTCACATGTAAAACTTTAATGCTAAGAGCATTTCTAAATCAGTATCACAAAGTCCATGAGCTCTGTGCTTTGAAATTTTAGTGAGGAAACTCAAATCGAGATGTTGATGGATTTTGTGCACGTTAGTCCATCTCTGCTGATTTGATTCCCACTGCAATCATACAAAAAAAAATTAACAGGCACAGTAACAAAAAAGAAAACATCCATACTTCCACAGCAAATACTCTGTTGTTCAATAAATAAATAAAAATCCCCTGCCCAACCCAAAAAGTGTTTGTATTTCTTCTTTGCATGGCTTTTTTTTTCATGTTTTGACACAGATTCAGCACTCAGATTCTTGCACACAGTTCTCTGTACCAGCTGTGGGAATTGTGGATGTGTAGCTGAGGGCAGTTGTTCGCTAGTAAGAACTCACTGAATTGTTAAAAAAAAAAATGAAAGCAGCTCTTTGAGGTTTTTGCTTTAAATAATTTTCAGTTAAAATCAGTGATGAAGTCATACAGTTCACCTAGCATGTATTTTTGTCATTTAGGACAACAAGCAAGGTCAATAAAGAATAGTTTTTCTATGTCTCAGTGGAAAGAAGAATGTTATCCATGTGATTGCAAAGGGTCTGCCAAATGGGAAAAATCAGTCAAACAAAGAGCACAGGGTTGCTTGCTGGAGTAAACAATTCTAAATTAACAAAAGCTGTACATAAAAGTGAAAATGTTCCACCCCCTAGTGAAAGCTGTTTTCAAAGCTCTGTATTCTTTCCAAATTTGTAATACAGATTAACCTAATGTTTTTCTTCTGCTGATACAAGAGTCTGGTTCCTCATTCTACTTGTGTGATTTCAGCTATCTTATTCTGGTTTTGATATTTTAAAATTTTACAGACTGCCTTTCAACTTTAAAAAAATCTGCTTTTCTATTTCCTATACTTCAGAAGATGTCTGTACTACACACCTTTTACATCAAGCAAGTTTGTTGGGAGATTTATATATAAAAGCTATGCTAGAGGCAAATAAAGCCAAATAAGTCCAAAAAAATCTACTTTTGAACGTGCAGTTTCAGGACAGTTTAGTTACCCTTCCAAGGCATGCAACTGAAAACCAGCAAACAAAATCCTCTGGGTACATACCAGGAATACTGGGCTGCAACAGGGCTGTATGCTAATTTAAGGTGCTCAGTGTGCTCCCAACTTGGAGACTCCCAGCTCATAGAAAGCACACAGGAAAAGTGCTGTATGACGGGGGACACAGCAATGCCTTAGAATCCCAAAATGAGATTGCAGCAGCAGAATAAACCCTGTTTTACAGTAGTCAAGGAATACATGCCCAGTGCCTCAATGGCACAAGACCTTTCTGGATTTTAGGGCTTCTGTTTGTACAGCTGTTAAGGAGAAAAACAGAGTGGGATTTAATATCCCATATGACTATGGGATATTCCTGTATACAAAATACTTTCTATTGCACTGAATTTCATCTAGTATTCTAATACGTGATGAGGCTGACATTTTGCAAATTTTTAATAAAAAATGCAACATTCAGAAACCTCAGGACTCACACACTTTCACATTAAAATTAAAATGAGCAGGTATTTTAGGTATCTGCTAGCAGTGCTTTTAGTCAATAGTGTCCTTGCCTTATCATAACCTGTGTTACTTAAGCATAACAATTTCCAATCACATCATACCAAGCAGGAAGCACAGGCTGTCAGCATAAATCTGGATTTCAGACAGTTATTTAAATAGTTTTTGACATATACTTGCTTCCTATGCAGATAGAAAAGTAAGATGTCCTCAGGATTCAGATAAGCTGGAAAGATGGAGAAAGAAGCTGTCTGGCTATGTTTTTTCACTAGAAATTTCCATTGGAGAAATGTATTTTTCAGGCTGTGACACCTCAAACAGAAGTAGCTTGTTTAAAGTATTTTGAAATGCCTAAGGAGGATGTTTAGAACACCTTACAGTACCTGATAATCCAGCCCATTTCTTTCAGAGCACACACACCTAAAGCAATGAACTGTAAATGTCAGCATCATCAACCTGACTTGCAGCTGTGCCATTCCTTATGTTGAATTTTAGCCATTTCAGTCCTAGAGGTCCTATCATTCTTCCAACAGAGTGAGAAACCCATTTCAGTTTTCAGTTGCATTTTTAAAAGTATTAAAATGTGAACTTGAGCAGCACCATTCCCATTCCATCTCTCAGTGTCTGCAGTCACTGTGAGCAGTTATGCAGGGCCAGCTCCCACCACTGTGGGAATCACAGCAATGATTCTGCTGCAATGGAAATCATTCCCTCCTCTCTTCCTGCGTGCTGGGGAAAGGCTGTGGACAAAACTGGGCAGAACAAACTGCCCCAGGATGCCATTTACACAGTGGGGATTGCAACTGTGCACTGCTGCCAGTCTCAAGGCAATGCCAAGAAAACCATTTCCACAGAAAGCTGAATTCAGGAAAATCACAAGCATTTTAAATCCCAGTATGTTTGTGTAACTGAATGCATGAAAATTACCTACAGAAAATGCCCAATTTAAGGAGGTGCAATATTAGAATTAAATAACACAATGATCAGTATTTTGTATACTTCTAAAACATCAACTCCTGTTTGAAGTCCTGAGACACAGAGGAACTGAGGCCCTAAAGTGCTGTAACAGTATAAATTAAGGAAAAAAAAAAAATCTCTCACATCTCACTTATTTCTTCTAGTATTTCTACCTGAATAGGTCATATGATTTCTCCTATCAGAACAGTTGAATTTTTTAGCACTATGTTTCAGTCTCTTTATGGTATTTTTCAGACTTTTTATTCATTACTCTTATGTTTTCATAGTGAGAAAACCTGATTAAACTATGCTTTAGTCACATGCACGTTTCTAAATCATAGGACACTGTAGCCACCACTGCAATAATACGCATTAGTGGGACTGATTAATTTTTTTGGAGGTGAGGTGGGGGTGTTCTTGAGGAGCACAACTGTTAACTGCTATTTTTGACCTGTTACTCCTTCTACAACAAAGTCATCTACTACTTGGTCTGCCACGTTCCTGGGAATGCTCATTTGACATAGTTTATCATGTCTGTGCTGCAATGCTGAGGCACAGGTGATGGCTACAGCAAGGACTGGAAGGAATCTGTTCATTAGGTCCTGGGAAGAGAAAATTCAAAAATCTGCAAAACTTGGAGCTTTTGTCCTATTTATGTAAGCATTATGTTCAAACATCCTTATCATCTAATTTGGGTGGCAGACATCATTTTCCCTCATCTTAATGTACAGGACTGATGTTCTGGTTTGACACTTGGTTATTTCAGCATAACAGTGAAACTATGACCTACTTTGTGCACTACTGTATAACACAACTGGCTTGTGACAGTAGCTTAAGAAAGGATTATGCTCCCACACTCTTTATAGATGCACTTCTTCACAGAACTCTACGAACTAGAATTTAGTAATTTAACAGTTGAAAACAGTAATGAAAAATACTATAGACTCGGCCTATAAGAAGATGAAAATCCATTACAGAAAATCTATTGGAATAACTTATTAGCAGGGGCTTAGATTAAAATATATATATAGAAAGGAGTTTCACCCTAGCCTCCCAATGAAATGCCAAAGAAGCCTGAACATGAAATTGGAGCCACCAGCAATCTTGCTGAAATAAGACCTGACTTTTAAAGAGACAGTTTTTTTATAAAGTGTTTATAATTTTAGCCTCTTACTATTGGAATACTGCCTGTGTGAAATTATTATTGAAAACTTTCACTCCAGGAAATATTCAGTCACTAGTGATAGGAAAATGATCTATTGAATACTGATACATTAACCAGACAAATAATAAAATGGAAATTATACCTGCCCATAGATACTCATGCAAGTCATGAATCTGAAATGGAACCATTAGAGGATCACTCAGCAGAAGAGGCTTCTGCAAAATGGATTTTTTAAAGTGACAGGGCAAACCTAATTCTCCAAATCAGGCGCAGAGTTTGTCAAATGCTTAGTCTTGCTTTCATGACTATAGAGGATAAAAAGTTTCAGGGCATTTTTTAATTCACTTAGGATCAGATTAGCAAAGCAAGAGCTGACATACAGGAGACTTCCAAACACCAACATTCAGTGATGCATATGGGAAATAAAGGCTGAAAGGTCTCTGGCAGAATTTGTTTGTGCAATGCACCATTGCTTTCTTCATACTTTGACAGGAAGACTGAGAATTCATTAGAATATATTTGAATGGCATTTTTACAATTCAAGGTGTACAAAAAGAAGAGAAATATGGGAAGATACAAGTACTAGAGTAGATGAAATATGACAAAATATGATGAAATATGTTCATGTTCAACTGACATGAACACCTGAGTTAGGAGAGGAAAAACTATAGAGAAATAGAGGTACTGGAGATTATTGCTTATAATTATCCAAGTGTTCTCCAAATCATTCAATGACTTGAGATTTATGAAGAGACAACCATAGAAACGCAACAGTTTGTGGAACACAACTCTGGACTGAGAAGAAAATCCAGAATGAAGGCAACCAGTGCACTTCCAGAGCATCTGATTAAAGCAGTGACTTTCAATTTAATTAATCAAGATAGAAAAAGAGAATAATGAAAACAGAAAGAATTGACCAGAAATAGAAATCATTCCAGAGTGGCAGGTCCTCAACTAAAACCATTCTGGGATTTACAGGCAGAAACCAACACGGGCAGAAACCCAGAATTCCAGATTTTCTCAGCAGCTTCATGAAAATTGCATTTCTACCCATTAGCCCCTCTTATTTCTGACATGATTTCAACGTGCAAAATATGATAGGTTCTGTGAAGATACCAAATTTAAACTCTTGCACAGACTGAAACAAAGCATCAGGTAAGAAGTCTGGATGATTGATGCCACAGGGAGGGTTTAGGGGAGCCAGGGCAGGCAGCTCCTGTGCTCTGCAATCTGTCACCCACTACTTTGTATTCTCTGAGCTGTATTTTAACACTCCACTAACAGCTCGTGGTCTTTCTTTCTCTGCCCCACTTCCCCCCTTCTTTTTATTGACCAAGAGTCTCAAATCTAGTTTTGCTGCAGGACTATTTAGAGGCTTTATTTTTCTGCTGGTGGCAACTTTTTCTCCAGGCTTCTAACACATCCCACGGTTATAAATAGAAATTTGGGGTTTGCCTATCTATATGGCTTTCAAAAAAGACCAGCAGCATTTTCAATAGAAATGCTCCAGTGTTTTTTGCTTTTAAGGTTAAAAGCAGAAAAAGGAAACAAAGAAGATTGCAGAACCCATGAAGAATTTCTGCTCTTTTTTTTTTTTTTAATTAAAACAACAAAAACCAGACGTTTATATAATCACAGAAAAATCACCAAATTGCAATTGGCCTTTTTTTCCATTACAAATGATTATTAACAACTGCAGAGTGATGAGAGAAAATAGAGCTTTGGTACTGGAGGATTAGTTCAGACTTGTGCTCACAGGCCCACTGCTGTGCCTGTGTTAGCACAGAAGTTCAGAAGATCACATGCTGTAATTTATCTAAATGATCATCTTCTTTTTTATTTTTTCAAACATTCCCAACGTAGTTTCAGAAATTAAATGTTACTGTAATCTTTATAAATTTTCAAAGATGCCTGAGTCAAGGGTGTGGACCAATAAATTGGATTCTGTATCATGAGTCTTATGACTTTTATCACTACATTCTCAGCTGTTAGTGCCAAGATTAAACTTTCAGAAACATCTCAAGCATTTTGAATTAGGCTTGATGAAAACCACTAGCACATACTCAGCCTTCAGTTTTGCTTTGTTCTTTGATTTTCTCTATTTTTTATTCCTTAAAAAAAGTTAAGGTCTTCTTCTGTGTAAATTTAATTTTATACATGTGCTTTTAAATCAAAAGTAATCATATATATGCCCCCATTTTAAACCTTTTTGACTGCAACACTCTTGCTTTCAGAAAGAAAAAAAACAAATACCTGTAAATAGTCATGTTTAAAAAAAGGGAAAGTGAAATTCTCTTAAGTGCAGTGTACTAGTGACAGCAAGCAGCCTTCCAGTTTTAACCTCTTTATAAAGTTTAGTGAGAAACCAAATTATTAGAAAAAAATACATTGAACACATAAGATCTTAATATATATATGTGTGTATATAAATCTGTTATATAACAGATTAAAAGTGTAAAACCATAGAATAAAAGAAGAATTTTCTTATGAGATTAATTAAAGAATTACAGCTGCAGTAGAAGCAGGGCAGATGAAATTAGAAACAAATTATTTTGTTTAAAATCTTCCTGAATTATTTCAGCCACCCTTGGTGAAAGTGGAGAGGGGAAAAAAGAAACTCTCACATAAAACTGATTAATTCCTTATATTTTACAGGGCTGAATTTTCCTAAATAAACCACAAAAATGCAGTCTTTAAGAAATCCGTTAGCTATTCAGACTATGCCTTTTCCTAATCCAACATTATTACCTGCAGTAATTTTAAATATTTTCTTAAGCCTAGTGTAAGATTTCCCATTTATAAATATATCCTCTTTTCAATATTTTCTTTGGAAATGACTCAGTCCTCAAACATGCATGTGGTTGTAACTTCATTTAGGGCCCCAATAATAAGGATGTTTATAGAATGAATTTAAAGAAGTTTCACAGTGTAACCATTTCTTTCTGGGTTCTGCATTTAACATTTTTCTCTTATCCAATTAATTCTGCTTTGATGTGATATGATTGCATACAGGCATCCTTCCAAAGGATGCAGACTAGACTTCTTCCCCTGTTCAGCTTGACTTGATGTTAAGCTTTTGAATCCTTCCTCACTCTTCAGGTGGACACATCACAGCTGTGTAAGGAGTGAGTGACTGCATTTCTTTGCTTCTTGACACTATGCATCTGTTCCTGCTCTAGCACCATAAATATGCAGCCTGTTCTCCCTTGTAAATCATTCATATTTGCAAGGATTTTCCAGAACACCTCCATTTTGAGTTCTTCAGAGTATTGCTGGATGCATCTACCCAAGGGAAAAGATTACTGCCATGAAAGAAGCATTTTTAAAATCTCTTCAGATAGGTAAGTAATAACCTCTAGTGCCAGAGGAAAAATACAGCTTGAAAATTGAATAGAATGTAAAAGAATATTCCCTCCTGTATCTGGAAATCACCCCCTCACCTGCTGTGAAGCAATCTTTCTGTCTTATTTTGATTTAGCTACATTTTCCACACACTGTGCCTTGCAAAGCCCAGGCTACGGTCGATTTATAAAACCAGCCAGCTAATAGGGTCACAATTGGTATTGCCATAAACCCAAGAATATTTATTTCTTTTACTACTTTCCTTAAGAATACTGGTTTTTATAACTAAAATTTTACAAATTTTATGCAGATAAGAAGAAGACCAGGAAAAAAATTCCCTTAGGACATACCATAGCTGAAAGTATTGTTTGTGTAACAGCAGCAATAGTCTTTCCAACAGCAGAGAAGTAATCATTGCAACACAGTGTCAGCAGAGTGTTTTGGTCACATAAGTGATGAATGAAGATTTAGTATTTTCATTTAAAAGTTTAAATATTTCTCAAATTCCTTTCATTGTAGGAGAGACATTTCATTTCCAGTGCTATCCCATCAATACTAAATCTGCATAAAACAGTGCTCAGAACCACAATCTGCTATTCACTCCCATTCTCTAGAGGTTCAGTTTTAATTAGCTGTATTTTCTGTAGAAACTAAACAATTTTTTAATTCTGTAAAAAAATTCTGGAACAAATTTATCCCATTAGCTGTGCTACATTAGAGAAAATTCTTTCTCCAAGTCTAAAGCTGTGAGCCACTAAACTGAATCTTAAGTGGTATGGTTATCTCTACATTTTCAGTCTGAAATTGTTCAGAGTAAGGACTGTCGTAGCTTAAATATAGATCATTTTGTGGAATGCAATTTTACACAGCAGTGGAGCAGCATAGCAAATAAAATGTCAGCCAAGAACGCTGTAGCTTTATGATCCTGGATATATGCTGAAAGAAACACACTCTATTCTTTGCACTCAGAAAGAATTTTTGCCAGCATATGCATTAAAAGAGGTCAACAGTCCTGCAAGGTGCTATTAATGCATAAAGTAATCTTCATGCTGTTTTCACACTTTCTATCCTAGAGCACTTCGGAAAACTAATAATAAAGAGTATAAAAGATGGACTGAGAGAAGACTAAAGAATTTCACAGGAAAAACCAGAAAATTTTCACATGCTGCGAAGCAGGGGGGGAATCAGAGATTTGCACCATCACAGCCCTGCCTGCAAACAATGCAGCTGGTGTGGCCCTGGGGCACAGCTCACTGACACTGAGAGGCCATCACAGACAGGTGTTGGAACCCTGCAGCCTGGGAGCTTTGAACTTTCTGTACTGACACTGACCCTCAAAAGAATACTGCTTTTGACCTGAGGCTTGGAGAAGGCTTCCAAAATTGAGTGATGGAGTTACAATCACTGGTGTGTAGTTCAAATGGAAGTATGTAATATCGCATGGTGAAGGGTTTGGAATTTGGGGTTTTAGAATATAGTAATAAGTGTAAGACAAGATGGAGGGTTTTGGGCATTGGCTTTTCTTCCTTCTTGTTTATTATTGGTTTTAGGTAGTAGTTTTTTTGGTTGGATAGAAAGTACTGCAGTGTGGGTCACAGGTGTTTGGTCATTGACTCAGAAGTATAAATAATACAGATGCTAGTTTTTAATTGGATAGTTAAGCCTTAAAAGACCTTGTAACTAGCAAGATACACCAACATTTTCTTGCTTTTATCTTGTTAGCTAGAAGTACTGAAGAACTCACAGAAATATAAATAAGAATTAATAAACAACTAAGTCCAAACATGAAAATCCATCTCTCGTGTTTTCAATCCCAGCTCTGACTAAAAGCAAGAATTAAAAAACAAATCAGCCACTAAGAGATGGGCACTTGTCCTTCCCTGGACTACTGTTGCACCATTCCCCTTACTCTGGCTGTAAGGGCAGTGTCCCTGCTGTTGGGGGTTGATGGGGCTGACCCAGCACAAAAGGCTCCGAGGGGCAGCAGAGCAGAGCTGCTCTTTGTCAGAGCCAGCTGAGAAACCACAGAGCCCTGCCAAGGGAGGGAGGGTGGCAGCAGCCTTGGCCAAGGAAGCACAGGACTGCCTCCTAAATGGGAAACTGGCTGGATCACCCCATAAAAATGAGACTTTCTCTACTGGAAAAAGAAGAGACCCTCCAGAAGTTATTTTGTTCTGGTGTAGTTCTAATGAAAACTCAACTGTTTGTTTCACAATTAATGGACATGTTTTAACACACTTTCTGAAACCCCAAAAATAAATGAAGGATTACTTTGGGTTTCTTAATTATAATCAGTTTACATTTCTAATGTCTTCTTACTCTCTTTAAGTATCATGTACAAACACATTTTCATAAAATTAGGTTTTTACCTAGAACATACGCTAGTAATGAGGCTTCATTGTGCTGAAAATCCCAACAAAGCAGACTCTGCCTGTTAGCTCACATTAACTGAGTCTTTGGCTGATATTTCCATGGAAGGTATGCTGATCTTTCTAGTAGTGTCAATAGAATCACATTACTGCTCGAGTCATCATTTTCTAAAAGCTATTTGGCAGCTCACCATTCATCCCCTACAGTTAGATTCAACACTGTTTACAGCATCCAATAAACAGACTTAGTTATATACAAATTAAAGAGATCCATCATTATTTTTTCCAAAGTGGTTAATTTCATAATAAAATGCTGTATCTACTTTAAAACGTTACTTTTTTTCCTTTGACCATGTATCTTAATGCTTTATTTGTGCCAAGTTTTTAGTAACAATAAATGCTTTGTCTGCTTGATGCAATGAGTTCAGTGGTTCAATTAAAGGGGATTAATTGAATTTACTGAACTAATTAATCCAGTTAAACCAAATGCTTAGAAAGACAAGGTTTAAAAGTAGCCGTGTTATGCTATTCCTTATTGTATGAGTGTTCACAATCCACTTCAGCACAAAGCCAGCCAGGTTGGGTGGAATCACTGGTTAAACTAACCTTACTGACTTTACAATGAAATAGGGTTTAACATCACTAATAAACAGAAGGACAGTAAGAGCAGAAAAAAGAGCAGCTGGAGCACTAACAAAATGAATTATGGCATCACAGCTGAGATTGATAATGAAACCCCTGGACAGTAACTTCTCAAACCAGTACAGCTGTTTCCAAATAGCCATCTGTCTGGGCCCCAAGGCTATCTGATGTGTGGGTACTCTTAGCAGAGCTCAGTTAAGAAATTACAGAAACACTGTGATAATATTGAAAGCTGATGTGATATCAGCAACATAAACTTATACTGGTTTAAGAAAAAATTGAACAGGGGCAGTTTTGCAACTTCAAGTGGTGAACCAGCTGTGTGTTGTAGAGCCCTAAAATAAATGATTTGATGACAGGAAAACTGTGAGAGTGGTTAAAAGGAAATTTGTTTTTACTTTTGAAACAATTGGCAAAGAAAATCTTATCACTACATAAGTCTTCAAAACAACTTAAGTATAGTTTATAGAAAAAATAAATTTCTTTAGCACAGGAGTTTTTAAATCAATTCAACTGTCAAATGGCACAGTCCACCCTTAGCCCCGATTTTCCTTCATTGCAGCATTTTGAGAATGGGTTCACCTTGTCCTCTGAAAATGAACTTGTAGTTTTCAGCTTTTTTACATGCATGAAGACTGCAAACTATGACTGTGTAATCATCCAATATCATTATTCATCCTTTTTCACACTGGTATGTTGTCAATATATAGCTTTGTTTCTTAGAAGTGGGAAACATGCATCTCTAACTTTTAGTGGTATGATAGACAATGGAACATGTGAAAAAACATGCCTTGATGAGATGAAAAAAATATTAACAAATTGAAAACAGAGTCCAAACCACAAACATTAAACTGCAATCACTTAAAAGGCATTAGCAAGCCTGTGAGGTCAACCTCTATCATTATCTCCAGAAATGCAATTTTCCAACAATTAACACTGACAGAATTAACCATGTATTAGAAAGAGAAAATTCATCTTTTATGTTTTAAATTTATAATGAGAATAATTTTCTGACAGGAAATTTGAGTTCACTGTTTTCAGATACTTAAACCCAGATATGTCAGTATTCTCTTTTTAAAAGGAAAGATGCCTACTTTTTTTACCAAGTCAACTCATAATAAACTGTAGTAAAGAGGCTATGAAATCCCACTTGGTTGCTCTGCCAAAATTTTATTTATATGTCAGTCAAGTCTGCTGGAAGACAATTTAATGTCTCACTGATTTTATCCTTTCATCATTTTTGTGCACTGTTACTACATGATTTACTCTTTTAGGTCTAAGCTATTAAAATCAAAATTCTTCTTCCCTTACTGCATGAGAACATCCCATGTACACACACACACACACACACAAACACTGTTTTCCCCTGTTGTGATGTATGATTTTGTTCCTCAGAATTAATTCTTTTCAGCTATAAAATATCCCTTGGGCAATTATGGGCAAATAAAATCTGATATTTCATAGATTAAAACTGCAACATAAATACAAATAAATGTTTGGAGAATCTACACAGCCCTATCACCAAAAGCTATTACTCTCCTGTAGTTCAGGGCAAAGACTGGCCATCTGAGAACACCTGTTGTGACAGTGCCATCAGACTGGAGGGCACACATTTTCTTTCTCTTCAACACCTGAACAGAGCTGAGCAGCCTCACACCTTCTCAGCTCCTGCCCTGGGTGTGGAGATCACTGCCCTGCATGATCAGAGCTGTCAGCCCAGAGAGGCTGTGAAAATACAGCCTGAATACAGGAGACAACCAGGCTGGGCAAATAATCATAATTTGATGATCATGATTATTTGTGGGCCTAAGTGAATGGTAACTTGCCCCTGTAAGTAAAGCCTTGTCCACAAACAGGGCAAAAAATAACACATCACAGTGGCAGTTCTTGAAGCAACCTGGCCTTATTTCCCTTGGCAATTTTTTAGGTTGTTTGAGTTTGTTTTTTTAAGAACTGTACAGGCCAAGTTCTGCTGTAAATAACTACAGGAAAATGCCAATAGAATATTTACCAGACAGAAATCCCACTGTTCAGAAGAATTGTACTACAGCCCGTCTGGTAAAAATCAGATTTACATAATGAGTAGCTGGTAGGAGTCTAATCCTGCCCTAGACAATACCATGCCAGAAAATTGGCACAGTGTTCTGGAATTACTGAATTTAGCCCCTATATTGTATTTTTCAGGCAACTCAAGTAGAATAATTATTGACTGTAAAGAAACAGCCAAGCATTTCCACCAGGTATTACCTTCTCTCTCAGAATTAGTGTCCTACTGTGTGGCCTATTTTTCAATACAACTCAAAGTATAAAAATCCAACACAATGTAAAAACAAACCAACCAACCAAACTCACAATTTAATTCACTTACCTTTGGCTGCCCGTTTAGTCCAGAATTTTTTCACTACCTCTGTAATGTGGTTCTCCTCTCTTAGCTTCTTTTGCCACTGGCGTAGCTCTTGTATTTCACTATCACAACGAACCTGTGAGAGGAGAATCAGAAAAGTAAACTAGAATTATATATCTTTGTGTTACCCAGAATGAGGATACAATTTTTTTCATAAGGCTGTGGCTGGGCAAATATGTGACAGCCATCCTCTGCTGGGCCTGAGGTAAAAGCAAAATCCCAGAGGTTTACAGTTTTCAGCTTACACAGAAATAAAATCCACATAATTGACAAATCCAATTGAAAACATAAATATGTCTATTAGGGGATCACTTTGATTACCAAGGACTCCTGAGAATGAGATTGCAGTGAGAGGCTAATTCTTCTGAGTTAATTAAAATTTAAAGCCTTATGCTGAAGGGTATTAGTGCTTTTAGAAAAGCATAACACTATGAAACCAACCCACTGACCAAAATGATAGAGCAGAGGAAGCACATGAAGGGTCATACAGGAGAAAATTTATTCCATCAACCTGATTCACACCTGCCACCAGCTGCAAATAGGCTGCCTGGCAATCCCACCCACACAATTTTCACAAACAGGAGAACCATTAATCTGTTATTTAAAGTAATTGGACTGAATTACATGCTATCTATTCTTTGACAGCCAATCACCTCCTGAAAGGCATAAATCTGCTTCCACAAAAAAATTACAATAAAGGCCTTGATTTCATTTAGATGTAAGTTGAAATTTTCTAGTATTGTTTTTGTACTGATGTAGTTCCTACTAACATAGTAGTGAACTAGCTCTGCATCACCGGCTTTTACCACTCTGCTACTTACACGTTGTAAGCAGGATTTGATTAATTAGCAGTGTGTTGCCCATTGCTGGCATTCACACAACTACTACCTCCAGTGCACAAAATACTGTCCTGAACACAGTGGAAAGGGGCATGCCAGTATTATCTTAGACATTGGCAATTATTCTTCTTGAGTCATAGCCAAATTGTAATAGAATTATTTTAAAATGCAGTTTCTGGGGTTTGGGATTTTTCCCCCTAAACATTACTTACAAAAATGTTTCAGGACTAGTTAAGGAATGTGGCTGCCCCATTCCTGGCAGTGTTCAAGGCTAGGTTGGATGAGGCTCTGAGCCACCTGTTCTGGTGGAAGGTGTCCCTGCCCACAGCAGCAGGGATGGAACTGGATGATCTTTAAGGTCCCTTCCAACCCAAGCCATTCCATGATTCTAAGATTCAATGTCCTATTAATTCAGTCTGAAATGGAACAACATGGTAGAAGCAAACAGCAATGAGCTCAGTTTCTCCTGGACACAGTTTTGCTTGCAGGAAGATTACCACTTAGTTCCCTAGAAAATTTCTAATCCAAATAGTATTTATTGTATTCTTACAGGGTATGGTGAAGAGTTTGCTCTGGGACTTGAACTCTATTTTATATGCTCTTCTCCATTACACTCTGCTTTTTTCCCACTTTGCTAAGACACATACAGAGCAAAAGAGCACGACTTACTTTTCCACTAGTTACAAAAAACCCCAAACCTCAAAGAAAACAGTATAAATTATTTATCAAACTTATTCTTTCCTCTCAGGGTTTCTCCTCTGTGCTGCAGGTAAGAATGTAATGAACAGTAGCTGAACTCTCATAGCACTTTTCAATCCACTTAGAAGGAAACTTGCTATGTTTCAGCCAGTGCACTGGCAGAGCAGAAATACAATACAAGGTTACTCGATCAATAAAAACAACCAAGACTTTTGCTCAGTGACTTGAGATCAGACTCATCTTAGACCTCCAATAATATTCCATTATACTGATATCTTTCTGTAGAATCTGCTATAAAATTTATAAGAACTTCTTATGAGTTTGCTATGAAATTTTAAAAATTAAAGTTATAACAATTAGTGATAACTTCATTGATAAAAAAAATAAGATTATTTTCTATTAAATCCATCAAATACTATTTACAAAAATAAAATATAATCCAAACACAGGATAATTTCTTTAGGCTTGCAAGAGACATTTTTTCATTTATGCTGCCATGTATGCTTTTATAAGCCATATATAATTCCTTATTACATGGAGTAATTTTGTCTCCACAGCAAAGGGTTAAGGAAAGGCTTATGGAACACAAGCATATAAATGACAGAAGTGCAAGTGCCATGAGATAGAGAAATTATACCTTGTATCTAAATATAAAATTTCTGAAAACATGATGTGTCCATCTACAACTTCAGCTGTGTAAGACCTGTATTTTGGCCCATGACTGGGCCACAGCTGTCTCTGAATATTAAAAATAAAGACAATAATTCTTAACTGTTAAAAGATAAAAGGCAGGTATAGTAGATTCTGTATAGACTCCCTAAGCAAATGAAACAGTGACAGTGCAGTGAAATACAAAGCGAAACACAGAGTTCTGAGATAAAGGCAGAGTCAGATACTCAAATACCCCAAAGTCAGCATTAAATCTAAGCAGTAAAATGAGCTCCCAGAACAAAGAGTTTTTTTAGAAAAGTGACCTAAAAAAGGAAAAAGAACACAGATATGCCACCTGCAATAAAACAGGTGACAGGAATGTAACAAAATACATTAAAAAGTTCCAAATAAGCTTAACAGATTCCAGTTCAGCATAGTTATAATACAGTTTAGCATACTGATATTTCCTTAGAAAGTTCTGTTTTGAAACCAGAGTGCATAATGAAAAAGCCATGACTTAGCAGCAAAATCTCCAGGCAAATAAAGAGAGAGTCAAGAATCTTGTCCAAACAACTGACATGTCTCTCCTGCACACCAGCACTGCCTGAAGCCCTGGGGGGGTCTTAGCTTTGAAGGGAAAGTTCACTCCCACACTTGCTGTAAATAACAGGAAATATTTGTGTGGCCTTCTAGGCTAAAGCCTTTGCTGGTAGCCACAGCTTGCTGGAAAGCAATAATAAAAAACTGTGATAGCAAAAGCACAATCACACTTTGCAAGATACAAAGCCAAAATGAAGCATTTTTATCTTCAACTTTTGCTCAAGGGACATGTATAAAATAGCAGTGAATATTTACATAATGCTGTCCAATTTCAACTCTAAGATATTACAAGATTTAGTCAAAAACCCGATGCTTTCAATGCTAGGTAAGAACATGTAGCACAACACATAAGAATAACACTAAAGGTTCACCTACAGCCATCAGAGGAAACTCTGTTAATGAAAAATTCTGTTAGTCTAGAATAATTATGCAAATTTTAAAGATTAAAAAGATCCCATTAAAAGAAAATGGCACTAAGCAAAGATTCTGCTATAGAGGGGTGAAGGAATATATCATTTGTTGGAAAAGTGCCAGGAAAATTGACACCTAGCTGAATTCTGCCTTGGCCCGTGACACATGAATGGAACCTCAATAAAAAGGATAGTGGAAAGTGAAAAGGAAGAATTCTGATGACAGAGCTGTCTCAAGTCTTACTTGAGTGCTCCTCCTGGCCCTCAAAGAGCCTTCTCAAGATAATATCTTCTTTTCTGTGATCTCCTCAGAGAACTCAGCACTTGTATTTCCCACTGCTGTTCCTTCTGGAATTCAGTTCTTGATTAAACTTGACATAATTGTCAGAGAGCCCATTAATGTCTTTGTATCAAAGATTGAAGCAAGAACTTGGTTGATGGCAGCCATTAATTATTATTACAACAATTAAATGAGTGTTTTTCTGAAATGTGCTGCAGATAAGGATGAATTTACTTTTTTGATCATGCTTTACTACCAGATTTCTCAACATTCTGTACATATAGCTTTTTTCCTCTTTACCTAGAAAAATTTTTACTGCCTGATCCATTTTTGCTTTTTTTGCCATGATACTGGCGTGCTCAGACAGCTGGAAGTAGCAGAAACAAGTGAAGTATCAAGAGAAGACAGTTACATAACCAGATAAACTCCACTGCCCAAATCAATGTGGTCAACAAAATACCTCAGAAAATGGTCTGAGTCCCTAGAAGATGGGCCTTAGAAGACCAAGGTTGAAGTAGCCTGTCTCTCATCACTGTGTCACAGCTCATCTTTAATTATCCAGTATTATCATCTTGTGTAAATTTTTATTTCAACAGCTGTATTTCAAAGTTCTAAATCCTCTGAATTATAAAACAAGGTTTAATGGTGACACAATAATATCTTTAGAAAGCAAAACAGCATTATTTGTAAGTATTTAGTTATTATCCTCTATTAACATTAAATCAGGATTATCTGACTGAGCTATTTTTTTAAAAAGCAAATAATCTGAATTCTTTGGTGATTTTTCATAACATACTTATCATTAATGTGATGAAATCCCATTTAAGCTTAATGTTCTCTTAATCTACAGCCTAAGGATAACACATTGCCCTATGTAGTAATTTGTTACTAATGATTTTTATTTTATATTCTGATTGCAATTTTTAATTTTTAAAACCCCATGTTCTTTCACCTCGAATAAGGTAAAACATTAATAGCTTATTTTATAGCCCGAATTATTTTTTATGTCTCCTATCTTTTATAGCTAGACTTTCTCTCTCATTTCTGGGAATTGGTTTAGGATGATAAATACCAGTGTGAAAATCCTGAAATTCATCTATACAGGGAAGGATTGTGCCCTTCACAAACTTTCAGAGAAGCAGAAGATATCTGAGCAACCTTGCAGTGTTCAGCAAACAGAACTGTTATTGGATAATGGTTGCCTGCACTGTAAGGAGGCCTGCAGGGATACTGTCAGTGCTAATTAATGTTAGTGTCAATGCTGTCTCTGTTTAAAAAAAGAAAATAAAGGGAAATGAACAAGTAGAAAGAGTCACAAAAATCCATCAGTCAAGAAGAACATTTCAAGGTATTTCATTGTCTTTGGCTGCACAGGACATTATAGGAGCCACTTATATATTCAGGCTTGATAAAAATAGTAGAGAACTTAATAGAGAGTGTTTTATACTGATTGTTATTTAAAGAACACCTGACATCCAGAGATGTCTCACTGTCCATCACAACAAAATTGCTGCTATATCTGGAGGCTACTTAGAAGCTTAAGTTTTGATAAAGGAAATCAAAGACATTTCTTCATCACCAAAATCAACTGAATTTCAAGTAATTTCTTCCAGAGGTGTAAAGGTTAGAGCTTTTAAAAATATACATTTGACAGAACTTGTTCAGGATTTTCAAAATAATTTATTTAGTATCCTAGAGTTAGCATGGCCATTACCCTCCAAAATAATAGCACTGGACAACTTTGTGTGTATTTATTTTATGCACCTTGCTTTTCCCCCTTAAACTGGGAATGGTACTAGTGCTGTGTTACTAATGTGCCTTACAACATCTGCTTGTCATTTTGTTTCCCTTCTCCTTGAATAACAGCCTTCATGCCTCTCATAAATCTCCTGTCTCAGTTCTGGTCTCAATTCCTTGTCCTTTCTTTCTGTATGCTTTTATTGCTCATGAGACCTCACCAATCCTCCTCATGCATCTCCACACTCACTCACATATCCCTGCATCTTTGAGAACTACCCAAAGCAACTTTCAATTAAACCAAGAAAATTGTTCTGTGTTAATTATACCTTGGAAAAATGTAATTTCTGTGGATTTTTTTGTTGTTGAGGAAAACAGTGAGATTACATCAGCATAAATGCCTGTGAAAAATTGTAGTCACTAGGCATAAGGCAGAGCAACATCCAAAGCCAATGAACCATAGGGGTCTCAGCAGCTATTTATAGTATCCCCTACTTAAAATTTATGTAAGGATTTTCCCCAGGGCCTTCACAGTCCTACAGTTTTCAACATCAAGCAAAATAATTATAGATTACTCTTACCCGATAACCTCTCCAGAAGGACTGAATTAGGATGCTTGCTTCTTCTTCTGATAGAAGCAGAGATAGAGGAATTGGTGGTCTAGGACTTAAAAAAATTTTTTTCAACAGACAGCCTAGAAATTTAAACACTTTCTTCCCTAATAGTATATTTGATGAAAAAGAGAAATAGTGTTCAAAAACACAAAACAAAGCCTCAAAACCACAATTTCTTATTGCTCTGGAAACAAAAAGCACCAAGAATATGTCCTTTACAAATACATGGTTATATACATGACTGTAATTCCTTTTTAAAACAATAATATACAAATGGCACATCAAGCACAGTCATATTTCTTATCCTTCTAAATGTATTTCAAACTCTCCCTATTATGGTAAGGTTTGAGGTGGCAGTGGGAGGTGGGCAAGTAAAGTGTCTGCCATTTGTAAAGCAGGGAAGGTTCTAGTGTGTGTGCAACAATGAACAGACCTAATGAAACACACAGAATATAAACATATCTTAGTACATTCATTTACATTATGGTATCACTTTAAATTTAAACATGCTGAAAAATAATTATTATTATATCTACATAGCATGAATACATCCTAGATGTAGAAATGTCTGAACCAGTTCTTAAGATGCTGAAATTTTATTTTTGATACCATATACACTTTCTTTTGGTGATAGAAGAATGTATTTGTGAACTCAACCATTTTCAGCCAAAATATATGGTAGTTTGAAAGCACATTTAGTGATTCTGTTGCTACCAATTTGAATGGGAACAAGCTGGTAATTAAATTCAGCCATCTAGCAAAATCCCAAATGACTATATCAAACTTTGCTTCCCAAAAGCCGTTTTCTATGGGTGTTGATTTATTTCTCAGACACAGTGATAAAAAAAAATCCATTGGAAGGGACAAAACGGATTTTTTTTCTGTACTTTTTATAAGAAATGTAATTTGCAGCCAAAGTACTATAGGGTAATAACACTGCAACTCATGAAAATATGAATTCTGAAAAGAAGCCTTGGCACAGCATTAGAATGGCTGCCAAGAGCCACTCTCCCTGCTTGGGGAACAGACTGAACACAGCCTTGACTTGGAAGAGTACAACATGGGGAATTTGGATGCAGCACCCACCCACAGACACAGGCAGCCCATGCAGAACATGTTCTGTAGTATTTCTATTATAGAGACACGTGCACTGCAAAGCCCATCAATAACCAGCTGTTTATTTATGCAGTCTTACATTTTCTGGCTAAAATGCTGCAGTATCTTTGGGAAATGTATTTATAGCTTATTAAAGCCCAAGCTAGGAGGCTTGACAGCTTACATTTTCCTTTCACTTAATTTCATTCATATTAGTCTCTGCCCTAGTAAGCTTCCTATGCTCTCTGATGTCTTTCTCTTAGGGCTTGTCTTCACTGCAGGAGCATTTCAACTCAGAGCACAGCCTTACCTCTTATCTAATGCTACACTGACTCCACCATTTTAGTCTGTGTACTCAGCTAAACTGGTCTCATCATCATGTCAGCTGAGTTTTCGCCTACATTTATTTTAATGTGAAGTAAAACCTTGGTCTGTTTGGAAAAGTTGAAAAAAGGCAAAAATAAAAAGCAGTCTCTCCATTGAGCTAAACTGCCCTTAGTTCTGTGTACTTTAATTAGCATTTCTCCTGCTCAGGGGAAATCATAAGCGCTGGACAAGCAAGGCTCCCTGAGATAACAGCTTCTTATAATCAGACTTAAAAATCTGAAGTTGGACTGTGCTGGTTTCCCTGATAGGCTTTCATCTTCTGTTCTATTTTAGATCTTTTTGAAAACCAAAACTTGGGGAAAATCACAGGAAGACCTACATACTTTACAGCAGTTATATCAAAGACACTGCACTTTCTCTAAGAATAAGCACATCTCCAAAGAACAACTTGAGATTTCTCCTACCCAGCAAGGTCAACTCTACCATTTCTTTGCTTTCATATTCAAATTATAAAAATTTCTCTCTTATAATCCAACGCTAAAACTGAGAAAGCAATATAAAAAAAAAAAAAAAACAAGAACAGGATTTAATTTTTAGTATGACAGCCACTGGCAGATATCAATCCTTTCAATGGCACAGCTTTAAAGAGCAGATGTCATGCCAGGTCCGGTTTGGTCTAAGGGAATAAATGGAGAATATACACAATTGTCTGCAGGTCAAATAAAAATAGACTCTGAGCAGAGGAAATCACCCCTCAGCAGTGAATGAGGGAAAGAGGAGTCTGTCATTTGTGGCAGAAGACAGCTGTGTGCCTCCAAGATGCAAAGTGACAGTACCATGTACACTAACTGCATTCTGCTTTAGTTATGCACCATCTTAAAAGTCACATATGAAACAGTGATATCTATTTAGATATATATATATTGTTTAGCATAAGTTGCAACTATAAAAAATTATCAGGAAAATGGTTTTTTAAAGTATTTTATTTTACCAAATCTGCATAAAGCAGACACTGATCATCCAGAAACATGTTTCTTGCTTTCTGAGCAAACCTGTGCAGACCTTGATTCTGTGAGATATTCACTTCTTATATGATATTATGCAGTGGAATTTCACACCCAGAAGATACAAACAGACTTTCATTAAATAAATGTAGGAGGCATTGCAAAAGTTTCTTAATGAAGACATGTATCTAATTTCTTCATGAACAGATGTTGGAGTTCTCAATGAATTCTGAAAAAGGGAGGAAAACAGTCCCTCCATTATCTTGGCTCCAAAACAGACCAAAATAATCTTTAAGGGTTCATAGTCACACTGATAGGCACCAAATTCAGGCAGTTATTTCCACACAGTAAGGCCCAGAAACTTTGAATGTCTCCACATTCTTTCTTACAAATAAGCCTGATTCCTTACTTGGAAATGGAATATAAGAAAAAACGGAATCAAGAAAATTTTCAGTGTGTACAATTCAGGGTTTTGTAATGCTCCTGCTGTTCCAATCTGTTCCCTAAGAGGAGCAGACAACCCTCACATTTAACCAGCAGCCTCAGAGCCAGAAGCCTGCAGGGAGCAGCAGTGCCTGGGGCTCAGGTGTGCAGGTGAGAGTGGAATCTCCAGGTGCAGTCACGGAATTGGGCTTCTCTCTGCTTTTAGAAAACTCCTCTAGAAATATTGAAGCAACCCTAATGAAAAGGATGAGGCCTCAAAGGTTCAATACAAATGCCACAGCCACATTCACTTCACTTTGTGATGATTATTGTTCTTGAATATTCGGATCATGTACGAACACAGGCAATGACAGAGTCACTGAAAAGATGATAATCTAAAAGAACAGACCACAGAACAGGGGTAAATATGCGACATGCAAGTAAATGACCATGGTGATCTGCATAACTGTAAAAGAGGATTCTGAGAAAGTCTTTGTTTTGGGAAATACTCAAAAAATTACATGCTGGTCTAAACAATAAAAAAATCTCTGCTGGTAATTTCTCAAAGTAGTTATCTTTTATATTTGCAGTATTTCTTATTCCTAATCATAGAATCTAATAACACTACAGCACCTGCTTTCTTTAGGTCTTTCTTCTTACATGCCTATCCAGATCTCCAAAAGTGAGCAATAATGAAAAAGTATTGTTTTGATTCAAAATAAATGTCTCAAAAATATCTAGTTATAAATGCTACTAAGGTCATTTACCCAAAAAGCAGGAAAATGGTGGTTCATAAGCAATTAGACACTGAAGTAATGATTCATCTGACCTGGTATTTAAAATCAATTACATATATTGATCAAATATTACACAGGCACTGCATGAGCCTCTCAGATTTCCAGGGAAATATTCCCACAGACACTTGACAAAAATACCCTGGAACATTTTCACAGGTCAAAGAGAGTGTAAACTGAGACCTTTCTTTGTAACATTTTCAGTATTAATACAACTATTCCGTAGTCAGAAAGAAATCCCTAATCACTAGTTTCCTTTTGCAACAATCTAAATGCACTAGAATAAGATTATTAGTATTTGAGAGAAAAAAAATCCTTACAAGAAAACATTTTAGTGAATTATATGGAGAGTACATTTTTGAAAGATTGTAAATGAGGGAATAACCAAATTTAAGCTTCTTAAAAGAGGAACTGCAACCAAGTAGACAAAGTGTGACTAGTTAGCAGGAGTCTAAACTCTTCTTCTCTATCTTCTTGTCCAAATAAAAGCTCCTTTTTACTGTCAATAGTGAATTGAATTTTAAAATGTTATAAATACATTTGAGAGTGTAATCAAAGTGACCATAGTGATAATATGAATTCAACTGCTAAACACATACCAACTATTATAAACGTGCTTATCTATTTATAATGAAGAGAAGACATGATAAAAAGACAGTGTGGAACTAACATAATGAAGTTTTTATGTGGGGAGGCAGAGTCATGTAACCAACAGGAGACTGAGGCAGAACAGGTGATTTCCGACAAGAATGTCAGAGGTATTAGAGGAAGCACAGCAAGAATTCTTTGTAATGAGAACATGCCAAAAAATAGCAGAGCAAGAATCTTTTGTCTTCAGTTCTGTCTGAAAATTACAGTGGATTTTTTGTGTCAATACTCTCTCCTTGGGAGGACCTGCCCATGGTAAGGCTCCAGCTCAGCTCTCCTGTGCTTGCACACTGCTGCATATTTTGGAAGTCACAAAGCATTGCCTCAGCTTTCTCTCTCACAGGACCAATATTTATGTAGTCTGTGAGAGTGTTTGTGGGCCTGGACTGAAGGAAACCAAACATGGACCTATTCCAAAGGCCACTCATGTCAACGGGAAAATTTCCATCTCTGTTTGTGTACTTTAGGTCAGACTTTGTGTGCTGAAAACATGAAAAACTCCCCTTAGTGCTCCAACAGCAACATTAGGAAGATGTCACAAAGCACTAATAAGTTTTCAGTTTTCTTATTGCCATTTTGACAATCTTTACATAAATTAAAGCATTTTTAATGCATCAGATAATACAGCCATAAAACCTTCAATCCCATAAAGCACCATTACAAAATATAAATATTTTACACAGAAAATTTCTGCAGACTTTCAACACACAGTTTTTAAATAAAAAATTTTCTCGTTTTTTAAATTTAATCCACATTACTTGAATGGCAATTTTTACTTGGAAACACACAGAATAGCATCCACTGAGATGTATTTGTTGGACTTGCTGGTATTGCAATAAAATATTATTTAAAGCTCAAATTATTTAAAAAAATGGAAGAAGAAAATGTAAGGCAAATCAAGCATACTCCAAACATGGCTGGTTTAGACACAAACCAATGAAATATGGCAGTGTGCAGAAAGCACAGCCTGTAGAAACTGAGCATATTATGGAAAGAAAAAAAATCAGTCACCCGTGCAAAATTACCCCTATTGGCCATCTGAGAGCTGACAATGAAGTCAACTGTAAAGGCAGCTGAGACCAGCAGACTTCACCCAATTAAAATATCTGGGGGAGGGATAAAAAAAAATAATCTATATATATATGCATATAGAGATATTTGGCAAAAAGCCACTACTCAGAATTTAGTAATCATTTATATCTTAGCTGCCCACTTCAGTAAAGCCATGATAAAGTTATTTTCTCTGTGTCTGTACACTTGTTTTGGTACAGATAGATTAAACCAGGAAATGTGTCCTTCTGAACTAGGTAGCAAGTAAATATCTCTAATAAAAGAGAAAATGCAGATTTAAAAAATCTTGTGAATCATTTTTTATCTGAACTTCAAAAGCCAGGAAATACTTATGCTTGCTCCTAACACAGGTGCATATACCATGCACCACTCTCACTGGATGAACAGTGCTGGCATACTGTTAAATTTACATGACAGGCTTTTATATCACTGTTTTTCAGTGGGGAACAGTGTTTTATCAGTTTCTTCATATTTCTTTCATTAATATGCTAAAGAAGGTTGGGAAATTATGCTGCCATGTTACTCAGACTATCTATGCCAGAAAAGTAACATTTCAGAGGGATCAGAGCATAATCAGAGCTCACTGATTCCCTGGCCCCGATTCAGTACACAGAGCTTGTTACTTGCAACTGAGCTTCAGTGCTGTTCAACCAGAAACACCACTGCAAGTTGCTGACAAAAGGCAACTGTGGTGCTCATTAGCATATTTATAGGATTACAAAACATTCACAGCTCTAATTCTATTTCCTTTACTTGGTTCTATTGAATGGAGGAACAGGTACATCAGTTTGGTCTCAGCAAGTGCCCAACAAACGTGTGCTGGTTTTGTGCTCAAACTCCACTTTCCTGCCCTCTAAAGGTGCAGCTGTCCTTTAGGGCAACAGAAATGTCTGGCATGTGATATGGAGATTACCAGTCAGCACTGAAGCTCCTTCTACTGCTTTTGAAATCTGCTTGGGGAATTGAAGATCCCCAAGGGATGTAATATTTTGTCAATGCTACTGGTGACATATAGAACTCAGTGCAAGACAAGAAACCTATACTAAGATGTCACAGAAATTCTTACACTAAAGCCAGAAAAAATTCAAATTTTACAAGATCCTTCACCTACAATAACTAGGTTTAGAAGGTACAATGTTTGCATTTAAAATCCTGAAAACTGATGCAGCATTTTAGGTCTCCTTATGAGAGAAATGTAGGCTGCAAGATCTCATTTAGAAATACACTGCTCAGAAAGTGAGGCTCATAAGACTGTGGCTTTGACTATGCTTTAAAAAAAAATCCAGCTTCAAAGAAGAAACTGGAGGCACTGGAGGAGAGCCAAAAAAGTCATACTCAAGTATGGAATATATTTTAAAAAGCTGGATCTCGGATAGAACAAAAATAATATTCCTCTGGGGTTTTTTCTGTTTTGGTGATTTTTGTTGGGTTTTTTTTTAAGCTTTAAGACTGCTTGGCACTGATATACCCATCTAAACAGTTGGGATAAGGATGTTTCCCATTAAAATTTGACCAGCACTTTTTAGCATATTATCTCTTATATATTCTTAATCCTGTTAAAAAAAATGAAAACTCCTTTAAAAATAGAAATGGAAATGACAATAAAAAGCATAGAATCAATTACATTTCAAGTGTCATGGCTGGAAGGATATAATAATAAAGTATTTATGACATATCCAGGACATAGTAATAAATTCTCATATTTTTATTCTTATTTAATACTGCAGCCTTTCACTTTGCTCCAATAATATTTATTTCAGAAGCAGCATTTTTTAAACCTGTAATTTTAGGATAAGCTTACTAAAAGTAGTTTTTTAATAATAATTTTAATAATTATTATTTTAAGGGCCTACTTGTTTAGAGGATTTAAGATGAAATGTATCAGCTGAAGTAGGACTCAGACACTTCAGTGTCCTTGTGGAGCTGTCACTTTGTTATTTAGGAGCACCACTACCAACAGAAGCTATGAGTCATTCAGGCTGTGATTCCACAGTGTATTTCTCCTGTTGGCAAAGCTGACTTAAGCAGTTCCTACCACCACCTCTCTGTCTTAGCAGCACGTTTGTTTTATTCACCTTGTCCTGAGCCCTTCATTTTAATCCTTTGTTTGTGCCAATACACAGGTTTGCCACTCTCCAAGGTGAAGCAGACTGGAGAAATTATCTGTTTTAAATAGCTGTACAAACCCTCCTCACACATTTTGGCAGAGAGATTCCTACCTCAGAGTAGCCCTGATCAGAATAACCAAGCACCCTACCAAACAGACAAGGTGGTGTTAGGGTGCCTACAAGCAGGCTGGGGTGAAGAACAGCAGAGAGCAGGGAATGTTTTTGTTTTACCTCCAAGAGAACCGTTCATAGAACTGTGATCTTAGAGATTTTATCTTTGCTACAAACATCCATCCTCACAAACCTGTGGTATGAAAACTGCTTACAGGCCAAGGACTCTTCTGTGTGCTTCAGAAATGGCTACAACAACCAGGCTGCAGCTCATGCTCCTTTTACAAAGGACTAAACTCCAGTTTAATGGGGGTTTAATGGGCATCTTTATGGCAAGAACGGTGCTTGACAGAGCAGAACAGCTGTGTCCCACCAGAGGCAGGACAACATGATGGCTGAAGGTATCAGAGTTGAGATGAGATGGCTCATTCTCCAATGGGGTCTTGTACGGCAGAAATGCCCTACACAACTCTGGCCACATGGCCACCTCTCAGGGAATCAAAGTTAACTCTTTTGACACCATCATCAGCTTATCTACCTGTGATAAGGAGCTTTCCTCTTGCTCTGCTGGTGTCTCAAGGTTCCAAGTGTCTCATGTCAAGAATTCAAAAAAGCTCAATTTCCACTTACATTGTGTAACAAAGTAAATGTATCTGCAAAGATATTAATCTCTATGTTTTCCCCAGTTACCAATCCAGATTCCAGTTAAGTTTTCAAATTGAAAATTTTCTTTAAAATCTGACCTCTGTTAGTTTCTTATTCTCTCATTGTGGACTAATTCTTTGCTCTTCTCACACAGCAGCTATATTTTAAAGTAAATACAGTCTCAAGGATAGCAGCATTTCTTTCAAAACTATTGTGCTGATTAGTTCCACAAAAGTACAAGGAATATATGATTGAGCTGCCAAAAACAAGTGCTCATTTCTCAAAGTCATAAATGTGCACAGAAATGCATCCTGACACAAGCATTGTCACAGGTATTTTGAAAGCAGCTGCTTACAGTTAGAGAAGAATTTCTTGACTACACTCTCAAAGATTTCCATAGGAGGAAGTAGCACTGAAAACATTGCTTTACTCCTCAGTACAAAGATGTTCATAATACTACCAGACTATTCAAATGTCCTGCATTCTACAATTAAAATGTTTAGGAATTTGAAATTAATTTATCTGTGAACAATTCTGGTACAAAATACTTTGTAAGTAATACACTAGCCAATTAGCAACCGTCACACAGTTCTTTGTTGCACACAGCAAAGGGCAATTTGAGGGCACAGTTCAGAACATTGAGGCTCCATTACTTGTTTGGGATAGCAGGGGCAAAAGAATAAAAAGAGAAAAGATTATTCTTACTGGTCCTTTAGCCAGTCCTTGACAAAAGGAATGGAAAACAATTCTGTGAATGACTCATCTTTCCTCTTTGGATTCTTGCTAAAGAAAAAAGAAAACAACTCATATTAATTTAAATTTCAGCTATTCAATTTGCAAATTAGTGCCTTGGAATCACTGAACATACTTAGTAGCAAAAAACATGATTAACTTACTTGTATAACCACTCAGTTAGGAAATCAGAGGGAATAAATTTGGTTCTTTTTCCCTAAAGATAGAAGATAGTTTCAAATTATTTATTATCTTTGGATTGGTCATATGTTTAAACTAAATTGACTGCTTTTATTAAATAAAATATACAGTACATTACTCTGTCTACTCTTTATTGCTACTGCCAACAGTCAGAGGTTCAGCAGAAATTTTAGAAATTTTGTGGAATGATTTCAAGACAAACTATGAATGAGAAAATTCTACATATATTATCCTGATATTTGCTGCAGTATATCTAGAACAAAGATCTCTGAATGGTGTTCTAAGTGGCAATGTCATTGTGAAGAAATTAAAAGAACTCATTCATACATGAAAATATGTTGTAAATTCCTTGCCATTTTGTTTAAAGTTCTATTATCATACTCAAAATACTTCATGCCTTCCAAAACACAAAAGGAATATTGTTTGGATATAGATTCCTCCTGCATGGAACCATCCTGAAGACGTTGTGAATATACACAGGCAGAGTATTGTAGAGCTGCTCTGAACAAACCAGAAAGGAAGGCAAAACCAAAGGAAGGCTTTTGTCTGTCCACAGCCACAGAAACCATGGACATTACAGAGAACCACGTAAGAAGTTCAAAACCTGGAGCTTCACAGCAAAACATTTATGTCCTTTGCTCCCAGTCTTAACCAACAAAGATAATTTTGCAAAATGCTTTGCAGCAGGTTATCCTTAGGGACTTGTACAGCCAGTACCACAGCCAGCCAGTCAGAGCCTGAATTTTGCTAAGGCCAGAATGGATTAGGAAATCCTTTTTCTTTAAGGATTTCCTCTCCCCATTCCATCTTGACAGACTGATGTATAAATGAGTACTCATTCTGCTTATCACAAACCACAGTAACCATAATGTGGAGAACAGACATGGAGTTCTGGTTGGAATTACAGAAGAGCTTGATCAGTGACTTCAGAATCCCTCTGACATGAGATGTTCAGGGTGCACACAATCACAGTGAACCCCAAAAGACATTGATCCCCTGCAGCCCTGGGCACCAAGTGCTTCATCACAATAGCAGCCATTGAGCTAAAAGCAAGCTGAGCTCCCATCCCAACACACTGTCAAACAGGAGATTCAGCTCTAATAATTGCTTCTTAGGAAAACAATTCACACTGGCCAAATGCTTTTGTGAAACTGCTTAATATCACAAAAGAGGCTGAAGTCTTGATTAAAATGTAAGAAATTAAGATACTGCTACTACGTAATTGAAAATCTAATGTATGAAAAATGACTTTATTCTATGCATTGTTCTCAGATGTGAACAGAGAGGCAGGAAAAAATATTCTACATAGCATCATTCCTTCAGTTCATGGTATATGTCATAATTTGGGGTCAGCCACAGGTGAAGTGGAAGAGGAGCATTGTGTGAGGTGCTGACTGCCCAGGGAAGAACACAGGGCAGTCATGTAGCTGGGGATGACAAGTGTGAAGTTTAGTGCTGGACTGCAGGGCAGTCCTACAGGATACCCAGGAAAGTATTTTTATTTTTGTAAGAGAATCTTACCCTTAGTAGAAATACAGTCTGAATCCAACACACCAAAAAAAAAAAAAAAAAAAAACAACAAAACAACAGCAGAACAGAAAATGAGATCATCATAAAAGAATTATTAATCCTGAGCCATACATGCCTCTATGATCTGTTTTGTGACAACCTGAGCTTTGGAGCTCAGGCAGGGCTCCATTAAGTGCTTGGCTGTGAAGAAACACAGCTCCTCATGCAAATTTCACACTTATGCTGTTCCAAGAAACCAAACACCTAAACTTTAAGAGACCAATGCCTTCACTGTGGAGCTTTCTGTGAGTCACTTCAGATGTTAAATGGACAAATCCTGACTTGCACAGAATCCATAAGCAAACAGCAGAGTCTGAACATCACTGTACAGCTACTCTCAATCACAGGATAAAAATGGGTCCCATTACTCAGGGAATTGTTTCAGAAGATAAATTCTACACTTTGACAACAAAATTAAATTTAATCTAGCAGTTGTAATTTAATCTGTTTTAAGTAAATTGCTTTTCCTTTGCAATGGGAAAAAATGACCAAAACAGGGTTGTCAAAACAGCCATCACCAAAGGAATCGAGTTCATTGTGTTTTATCCTTGTTAGAGGCAGTGAACTTAGCAGAGAGGAATTCAATCCAGCTGAATATTTTTTTACTTTATTTTTTTTTTGCCAGGAAACAGTTTATTTTGCTAGTGAATTAAATCATTAGTTGCACAGCAGTCAACATTTATAAAGGGAAAAAGTTACATAAATTGACCTGCCTTTGACACATTCCTCCTATGCTGCATGAATCCGGATAAAAAACAGGAAATATCTGTACAATATGCATTGTTAACCCACAGATGCGTTTATAAACTGTTTATATTCTGACTGAATTTTCCATTTTTCAGTTTAAATATGATGTGCTTAGTAATAATCATGAAAATATACTGGTGATCAGAAGATGGCAAAGGCATTAGGAAACCTTCTTCTATTCCCTTTCCCTGATCTATCATAATTTTAAATATAATATATTCCATTACAGAGCCTGATACAGCTTCCTCCTTCAGTGATACCTAACTAGAAAGAAAAGTCAGAGTTATTCTAATAAAAACATTTATACATTGTTCAGTTTAATGTTGAAAAATGAATGCATGAGTCAGTTCTCATGAGAGAAAAGATTTAAGAAAATAGTCTTCCCCCTGTAGGCATTTGACAGCAGATGGGGTAAAACACAGGAGAACTTATGGTAGGGAAAAAAAATCAGTGAGGGAATACACTGGGCAACCTAACAGGTTTCTTTCATCTCTAATTTAAAAATTAAGCTTCTGCAGACTGTTCACATATTTATGTCAGTTTGAAGTCTGCAGCTGGTTTTTCTAGGCTTTAGCTTTTCAGATTTTTTGTATGCATCACATAATGCAAGAGAGCCTATTTTAAGTTAAATGTGGAAATGGTTATGTTTCCTCATCACCTTTCAAAAAAGACCCTTCCTGCACAAGTTTCTGTTTCCAGCATAACCATTTCCCCTTCCTGGCTTTCCCATGTTATTTTACAATTCTTCCTCTCCAGACATGGATGCACCTTCTCTGGTCTCTTCCTTGAACTTCTCTGCTGGCCCTAGGATCTGATCTTCCTTAAGACAATTTCAATTGCTCAAAAACTCTCCTATTTAACTTTTCCTTCTCTTCTCATTTATCTTAATTTCCTTTCAAAACATGAAACCTTTCAAAACATGAACCTTTAGTCCCTCTCATCAAAATCCCACTCTTCATTCTCTCTCACCAAACCCTCTCTCTTCTCCTGGGCTCATTCAACATTGATGGCAGTCAGTTTGGATATTCCTCCTTCCTTCCAGTGCTCCTTCCATTTATCTTCCACTGGTTTATTCTGTACAACTGCCCTTTACAGGCTTTAATGACTCATGTCTAGCCAGAATTCAAACCCAGTATTCTTTTCTCATCCTTCATGATTTCAGTTAGCTTAATCACAATTAATCTTCTTCATGTCCTGTTGTCTCATGAATTCCATGAATCTTTTGTATCTTTGTTGTCCTCTTATTTTTGGGAGCTGTATTTCAATGTGTTTATCACAAGATCTTTTCTCCCTGCTCCTACTTTGGGTTTCTAAGGACTCTGCTTTTGATCCTAAAGTTCAGTTCAAGTTATTTCATTAGCCATTTTAACACAAATTATAGCAAGCTGTGGTTTTTTTCCCTCCAAATCCACACAGAACAACACATTTCTTACCAAACTAAAGGATAACTAAAAATCACATATTTATGTCACATAAGGAAACAGAATGTGCAAGTACAAGCACCTGGACAGCAATGGAAAAGAACACAACTATTCAATTATATGGCAAGCACAAAGAGCTATTGTTTTCCTAGTTATTATTCCAAAGGAGGAAGAAATGAGGTCACAGTGGAAAACTATCACCTGACATCAGCTTGCTTTCCTAAGCTTGGCTCCCCAGTAGCAGGCCAGCTCTTTACATAAGTGTTTTCTATAAGCTGAAGTAATTTTTATCAATTTTCTGTATATCAGAAAATAATTACTTTTAGTAGTTTTCTAAAAAGCAGCACACAGATCCATACAAAATCCATTTTCAGTACACACACTTTCTAATATATATACCCCAGAAGATCTGCAAAATTTCTCAGATTAAAAATAGACAAAGTAACCTTAGATTTGTTCTGAGTTTGAAACAGAAATATTTCTAAGAATTTTAATAATTTAAAAATATATTTGTATTTAAGTTTTACTGCCTTCTGAAATAGCTAACATCTATCAAAGACTGTATTTTAAACCATTTGTAGGACATTCCTTTCTCCTAAAGGATACAAGCTTCCAAAAAAAATCAATATAGATTTTATTAAAAGTGTGATGAATAATATATGTGTTCAATCTGTTCTTGGCTAGGTAATGTAAATGTGATGGCAGGAATGACAGACAGATATCATGTAAATGAACCACATTCCTATTTCACCTCTATTCATCACAGCTTATAGATACATATACGTACCTGTAAATCCATCAGTTATAGACACACACAAATTTTGTGAAGACAGAAAAAATTGAAATAACTGGTATTAAATATACAGGTTTGGATCGTGAAATTCATGACAATCTGAATTTGCCATGGTTTGAGAAAATAGAATAAATGATGGGAATCCCCCCAGCTCCCAGTACCTGAGCTATTGCTGGGGCTCTGCTGGACTGCAGTGACACAATGAAGAATGTATTTCTGCTTCATTTTGCACCAGTTCCAGTGGGTTTTTAAGCATTCCCTATAGACTATGAGGAATGTCTCTCTAGACATACATTGAAAACAAATTTATAAAAACACATGTAGCAAGAAATTATTTTTAAATTCCTTTTTTTATAAACTCATTCAAGCTGGACACCCTATCTTCCAGTTAAATAGAATTTACAGAGAAAACCAAGCTAAAATGGAAAATTTATCTCTGTTGCAATGCCAGACCAGCAAAAAAAAATTGACTCACAATGTAAAATTCAAGTTATATACATCACCCTCAAATGAGAAATGCATTCAGAAAGGAACTCTGTTCCTCTAAAACACACCACTATTTAAGGCAGATACAATCAGATATTTAAGAAGGATTTGTAGAAAGCTAGAGATTGTCATAAGGATCAAGTTCATGTAGAATGTGATCTGTTCTGAATTACTGGAGAAAATAACATTTAAAACCAGATCCAAAACAACCCATGATGTGTTATATCATAGAACTGTGGTCGGTTTTCTTGCAAAAGACCAAATTTTAAAATATCCTGCCTCTGAAATAAAAGGCTTTAGCTTCCTGCCAATGATTTGAAATGAGAACTACAAACTAACCTCAAAACACTTTTCCTTGTCTGCTTCATTCAGAAGTGCAGCCAGGCCGGGTAAGAGCACTGGGAATATGTAAAACTCCAAATATTCTCGAGGAGAACCTGAGCAAAACAGGACAGCCTTCACTCACAGCTAAGCACTTGGATTTCACAAAAATAAAACCATTAGATACCATAAAGTCAGTACCAATCATTTTGTCAATACCATCACAGCTTGGACAAAGCAGATTCATTCCCTTCAGATACAGCCTCTGTCTTCACTTCTCAGTCAACACAACACAAATGAGTAAATTTCAAACTAGAGGAGCACCAACACTGAAAACTCAGTGTGCCTCAGAAATGTCAGATTTAGTTTCAAGTGAATAAACTCAGACACCAGAAGCAGTTTAGTCACAGAAGTGAAAAGCTCTGTGAATTAATTTACCCTGACAGGAAGAAATTAGCCTGTGCTGAACTCAGTGCTGTTGCAGTTAGACCACTTTGGTATCTCATGCCCTTTACAACCTGCTTTATCAGAATTTCTAGACAGAGGAAAAACTAAAGGTTATATTTTAGTGGTGCTGTGATTTCTTTGTCATAATTGCTTCACACTTGCCAGATCCTTCAGAGATTTTAACAGGACTCCATATATCCAACTTTTTCCCTCTCAGAAAGGTCTGGGTTGGCACCTCTGTCCATTCAGGTTTTGGTGTTATCAGCAAAGATTAGGACATAGAAGTATTCTCTTCTGGCAACACAGCTGAAACACTGAATTTATTCTCAGCTTTATACCTTTAATTGGTTCATATACTACCAGAAAATGCTCATAATTGGGAAGACACTATTTCTAAAAAAGCCAAGAGTAACACTGCTTCTGACTTGCACCAGGGATTCCTAATGAGCAAGAATTAATGGAAGAGAAGACAAAATTGAAGGGCTACACATTGCTGCTTGGTAAATTTATATCAAGTATAGGAAGTGATGGAAGTGGAAGAACAACACTTCAGAGCTGTTTCCATTCTAATCTGTAATCAGATGGGTAAAGACAGCATTTTGACAGCAGTTTTCAAATTCAATTGTCTACTTAGTCTATTGATCCTAGTTTTGGATACACTTACATTCTTTTGGATCAGAGGGTTCTCCAGAGGGGGTTTCCCCAAGTATGGGAAGCAGATATTGGTCTGCAGGGGCAGAAAAAAGTTGTTCCATAGGTAACAGCTGTGACACTGCTGCTTCCAAAGACACCTGTTCAAAATAAATGTATTCTGTCTAAATACCCCAACAGACAAGACAAAAATATACAAGGCAATTAATCAGAAAAAAAATTATAAGGTCCGTTAAAAATTATGGAATTATAATTTCTAATTCAAATATTGTAATATTTATGTATTTTCTGAATACTTGAAAATATATAATTACACTTTAAAAACTTCTGCAGCTTCCAGCGTAGTAAAGTCATCCAAACCTAACAGAAGGCATTTGACTCCTTTTGACAGAATATGATATCACAACTGTAAAAATATTTTATCCATTATAATTATTTAGTAATTAATACTGGTAGTGTTTTCTGAATAAGTATTTTCCACTCAGAAGCTTAAATATCTCTTTCATGTAGTTCAGAAGTTCTGTCATTCACCTTTGAAATAAAATAAACTTTTCTTATTAGCATTACCCAAGTTCCTTAAAATACAAGCCATTATTTGGAATATTACATTTTTTGGTTCAAGTTGTTTGAACAAAAATAGTTTCCTTTTCATTTTATGATAGGTACCCTGTGGTACCTAATTTTCACATTTATTTGTCTAAAATATATTAAATCCATCTCTATCAGATTTTTTACTTAAACTGTACTCACTGATCCTTGTTTTGATTCAGGATCTTCTTGTGATTGAGAAACATTTGAAAATTGAGGCAGTTCTGCTTCATGCTCTAAAAGTTTAAAAAAAGTACATTTACCAGGAGACCCTAAAAAATTTATTTTCCTCCTAAATTAACAGTCTTTTTAAAGGTATTATTTAGGTTTGAAAGAACAAAAGTCAGTATGGAATAAATATTTGTTTGACATGAAATCAAGAACTTTAGAGACTCTTGTCATGTCCTCTCTTGAGCTTGAAGTGCAAGGTTCTCACTGACGAAAAAGCTCTTTATTGGGAAAAAGATTTTTAACCAAAATAATAATTCAAAATATTTCAACATAAATAAAATGCACATGCTTGAACAGAATTAACCATTGTTTTTACTAGTGGACAAGACTGCTTTTCAGAGTGGATTCCTTTATAAGCAATTAAATCCCATGGACATTGGTAAGTATTACTGTCTCCACTTCAAAGAGAAAAAAAAAAAAAAAAAAAAAAAAAAAAAAAAAAAAAAAAAAA